>APFE031482416.1:282101-443650 GCA_000404065.3 Pinus taeda
AGAAATTGACAAATTAAAGCTAAATACCTGAATGGATATCAAATATACATCAAAATGGAATGAATGAAGTGAAAATGGATGATAAATAGATGGTTAAGTAAGTTTCTTAGAGCAAAATAAGACCAAAACTAAGGCCCAACAATCATTACACAAAGGAGTGCCCTCATCTGGCTGAAGTTTCCAAATTCGTCAAAAGTTCACCCACCCCTGTTGTTTTGAAGGATATTTTTCATTCACAAGACAAAAAATGGTTTCTCATGACCAATCCTCCTCCTCTACATCGACAGATATCATGATGATGTCTTCCAAAGTTATGGTAGCAACGAGATCCAAAGATTACACATCAAAGAGTCCTATTGAAGATGGAGATGACTCCTGTTCACCTAGTCAAACTTCCACATCTACTCCTCCTTCTTCTGCATCGTTACATATTTAAAAACCAAACCCTGATATGATAATTCGTCTGTCTCCTAAGGGTATGCTTCGTAAGTCAACTTTTAATCCTCATGCGAGGGTTGCCCAAAATATAACATCGTCTAAGATATGGCTATGTCACCTTCGACCATGTCTGCCCTTGAAGTGCTACAAACTTTCCCAACAAAAAGGAAATTATTATTATCAACAATAGGAGCAGTAGATCCTCAAGACTCCCATTTGATTGTTTTCGATCTTGAAAATCATGTCTTGTGTCTCCCGCACCAACTGGCTTTTTAGATACCAGTTTACATCAAAACTCGATGAATTTTTCGAAGAGTGATTAACGAAGGAGTGTTGACATGCATTATGTCCATTGCTTGTTGGAAAGATTTGGGTTCTCCAACAATCAATCAATCTCCCACAACTTTGAAGGCCTTTGATGGAAGAGGTTTTCGTCCACACAGAGTTTTAAATGATTTACCAATCGACTTGGAGGGAAAAATAGTTGCAATAGATGTTGAGGTTGTTGATGCTCAACTTGAGTATAACCTTTTTCTTGGTCGGAGCTGGACATATTCCATGGCAGTAGTAGTCTCGCCATATTTTAGGATGATTATGTTTCTTCACAAAGGAAGAATTGTGAAAGTAGATTAATTATCCTACTATACCTCAGACCCTAATTCCACCAGTAGTATCCCATTTGTTGGAAAATATACCACTCCATATGAGGAAGTTGGTGGATGCCTACCCAAAGACTCATCTTTGATGGGAACTTTCACATTTCCTCCACCCAATTTCCCTCATAATGATGCCCAAATTAAGATGATTACATCAAATACTTTTGAATTGGGAGATCCGTGGAAAGTACATTTAGAATTGGAAATGATCTTATATGGCGATGAAATACCCTGTAGCCCTTTTGAGTTAGCATATGAGGCAATTCAGTCTTTTTCCAACGCATCAACATCTGATAATGATCAAATGAATACAATTATTGACGAATATTCTCATTTGTCACACTTGGAACCAATCTCTATGCCTAATCCTTTTAACACAAAATTTTTAAATAATGAAGGGATTATGGAAGTTATGACCTTGGAAGAAATTCCATGGGATGATACTCATCATCATTAAACTTTCTTGCCATCCTTTGACAAAATGAACAATTTCTTGTTTATGTTTTCATCTGAGACCCTTAGTGATCGTCAATGTCCAATATCTACCCTTTCTTCCAATTCTGAACAGAATTTAGGGAACATATCGACAACGATACCTATAGATATCTTAGTGAAACCAGAAATAACTAAAAATATTCATATAGGAGCTTCTTCAACATTAGAAGAGATTTCAACTTACAAAGCCCTATTTTAGGAATTCTGTGACATTTCTGCCTAGTCCTGCGAAGAAATGCTAGGAATTGACCCTAGCATTGTTGTACATGAAATACAAACTTTTCCGGATGCTAAGCCAATTAGAAAATGGTTATGTCCTATACATCCGTGAAAGGTTGCCGCCATCAAAACTGAAGTTGAAAAATTGTTGAGATCAGGTTTTATTGACCCCGTTCCTTTAACCGATTGGATATCAAATATTGTACCCATTAATAAAAAGCAAGGAACTATTCGAGTACGTGTTGATTACCGAGATATCAATAAACCTTGTCCCAAGGATAATTATCCAATTCCATATATTGACCAAATTGTCGATGAATGTGCCGGAAATGAAATTTTTTCATTTATGGATGGATTTTCTAGCTACAACTAGATAAATATACTCCCTGTCGATCAATATAAAACTGTGTTTATATGCCCATGGGGAACTTTTGCTTATCGCAAGCTCCCATTTGGCCTAAAAAACGCTGGTGCAACTTTTCAACGAGCAATGTCTTATGCATTCCACGATATTAAGCATATTGTTCAGCCTTATTTAGATGACATACCAGCTCATTCTATGAAACAGAAGGATCACCCATTGCACTTAAAAGAAATTTTCATTAGGTGCAGGCATTACAATATTTGCTTGAATCCGCACAAGTGTGTTTTTTGCATACAATCAAGTCGACTTCTAGGTTTCATCATTTCAAAGGAAGGCATTCATGTCGATCCCCTCAAGGTAGAGGCGATCTTGAATTTGCCTGCTCCTTCTAGCCTTACTCAACTCCAAAGTTTGCAAGGGAAGGCAAAATTTTTGCATAGATTCATCCAGAATTATGTTGAACTAACCCAAGGTTTTACTCGACTGTTGAAAAAGGGTATTCCATTTTTTTGGGATGAGCTTGCTAATAAAGATTTTGATGCATTAAAGAATGCATTGGCTAATGCACCGTTACTGCATCCACCCAATTATCATCGAGACTACTTCATGTACTTAGTTACATCCGATGCCACCATTGACATGGCGTTAGTCCAAGGGGATGATTTTGGTAGCGAACATGTGATTTAATATTTGAGCAAGAGTCTCACTAAAACTGAGATTAAAGGCACACATGTGGAGAAACTAGCCTTGGCAACTGCGCAAGCTATTCAACAATTCTGTCACTACATACTTCTCCGAAAAACAGCTGTCATTTCGAATGGAAACCCTATGATGTACATTCTCATGAAACAATTGTTAGGGGGGAAATACTCGAAGTGGATAGTTATTTTACAAGAGTTTGATTTGGATTTTGAAAAATCGAAATCAAAGAAATCCTTGATTTTTGTTGAACTATTGCGTGACTTTCCCCATACTAATATAGAAACTGTAGCAGAAGATTCTTTTGCTGACAAATCTCTCTTTCTTATTAGTATGTTAAATCCATGGTATGGAGACATCATTGCATATCTCCAAACACAAAATTTTAGGTCAAAGTTATCCAAAACTGATTGTCAGCGAATTCGATACCAATCCCAACAATACAATATTGTTGGCGACACTCTTTACTGTCGTGGTGCCGATGCTATATTCCAATGTTGTTTAAATTTTCAAATATCCAAAAAAACTTTAAATGGCTGCCACTATGGAGCGTGTGGCGGTCACATGTCTGGGTATGCTATTGCCAAAAAGATATTACGTGCTGGTTATTTTGGCTGTCAATGTTTAAATACTGCATCAATACAGTCCGCAAATTCCATAATTGCAAAATCTATGATCGCAAAATGTAGGCACCTCCAAATCCTCTTCACCCTATCATTGTTGTCGATCCTTTTTCCAAATGGGGCATTGACTTCATCACATGTAACCCTCACTCGGCTAGGGGGCATGGATACATTATCCTTGCAGTCAATTACTTCACAAAATAGGTTGAGGTGATGCCTACATATAGAGAAGATGGCGAAACTGCAACCATTTTCATTTTCAATCATGTAATTGCCCGGTTCGGTGTCCCACAAGTTATTGCTATAGACCATGGTAGTCATTTTCGTAACTTTATGATGGTCAAACTATCTGCACAACTCATAATTTGCTATGATATCTCTACTCTGTATTATCCACAAGATAATGGCCAGGTCGAAGCTATCAATAAAGTTTTAACCAATATGATTAAACAGATAGTTGGTACGCATAAAGGAAACTGGCATTCTATGCTCTTTTCAGCACTATGGGCTTATCATACCACTATAAAAACATCGACCGGTTTTACTCCTTTCCGACTTGTTTATGGTTTGGAAGCAGTATTACCTATTGAATGTGAAATTTGATCCCTTAAGCTAGCTATCGAGTTATTACCTGCTACCTCTGCAGACGAAGAACACTTTGTGCATTTAGCTCATTTAAATGAAAATCGTTGTAATTCTGTATTGGCTAACGAAGCTCACTAGAAACATGTCAAAGCCCAATATGATCAAAACGTTAATCCTCGTACATATTCAGAAGGTGACCTAGTCTTGGTTTATGATTAATCTCATGACAAGTTAGGTGCATGGAAATTCGATCCCATGTGGCATGGCCCTTACATCATAAAATGCATATTAGCTAAAGGTGCCTATGGTCTGGTTGATTACAATGGTGTTCCTTTTGGAAAGCCTAGAAATGGTCTTTACCTAAAGAAATATTTTTCATAAACTTTTGGTGAAGATTTGTACATAATTTACGGTTTTTGGGTGCATGCACGAGTTAATGTTTTTTACATTTTCTACTACTCCTTCTTATCTTGTTTTTACAATTGATTTGCGGATGTTGATGTTCTCTCATACTTATATTGGCTTTGTTGATGGCACTAGCCGTAGTACTTAGAATTTATCTTCCGCAACTTGGATTATCTATTCACCCAATGATGAGCTAGTCTCTATTCATGGAATATGTCTTGATCAAAAAACGAACAATATAGCAGAATATAGCGCAACCATTGAGCTATTAGCTGATGCCACCACATTTGGTATCCGACGTTTAATCGTTAGGTTAGATTTGCAGCACGTGGTATTACATTTAAATGGTGTCTATACAGTAAGGAGTCCAACCATGTTAAGAGTATTTTTACTAGTCCATCTCTTGGAAAGGCAATTTGATTACATCAAATATCAACACATTCTGAGATATTTAAACACATTAACAGAGGCATTAGCGAATCATGTGTTAAATAGACATTTGCAACATATGTAAATTGAAAAACAATATTCATTCATACATTGATCAATATAAACACAGGTAAAAAGTAGTAGGTTTTTCATTAAAATAGAGTTTGGGTGTTTCTACAAAATATGTCATCCAAGGACGCAAGGCCCTGTGGCCTTTTATTTTCCAAATATGTTGACGCCAAAAAGTCAAAAAATGGTCATAGAAACTAGAACAGCTAGGCATGATGATGCTCATGATAAGACACAGTATCACGAGGAACTCGACGCAGCAAGCGTCTGAGAGGCCTTTGAACCCCAACTATGTGCCTCTGATAGGCACGTTGAATGTCATCAACCCCAGTCTTTGGGATGTTGGGAGTCAACCTCTCAAGGTTGTGCTCCAACTCTGTTAGGCTGTCCTCTGCCTCTGGGTTCGCTGCTACAACTACTATAGGCTTCTCACCTCGTTTATCGTATTGTCTCAGCCTGACTGGTCGGGTCAAACCCATATTCTCACATGCATTTTGGATAATTAACCTTTGAAGTCAAAAAACACATAAAATTTTAAAAATTTGAAAATATTTCAAACTGACAAATTCTTACCTAGATCACCCCACTGCGTTCTGGTAGGAAGTGGGATATCAATATCACCTCTGTAATCCATCCCAGCATACGGAAAGTCCTCGATCGAGATGATCTGCTGACCCATCTAGTAAAAAAACTCTGTCGTATACCTCACTACGGGCCCATCACCTCCATGGTGTGCCATCAATACAACCCATCTCATCATGCCTGGATCCCTCGAACTTCCCTTGTCTTCCAGAATATGTTCTGGCCGAAGAATAGGAACCCTCACTAGGGAAAAAGTAATAAGAATGACACAATAACCAAAATTATTCAGTTTACCATTCTTGCACCTAGTTAACTAGCCCTTCATGTTCACCACTACAGCCTCACAACACTAGTATACTGTGAATTCCTATCATTCCATGACCATCTGCATCTGTGCCCATGTGGCTAGATGAAGGGAAGCACTGCGACACAATTTTCAAATAGTGAAAGCAATGGTCCTCAAGGGTAAAAGCTTGATGGAATAAATGTCAATCCGTCCATCTTTAGGTGGTGCACCCCTACAAAAGCATCGTAGGTATCCATCAGTAGTATATCCCCCTGATCTCGATCCAATAGTGAAAGATTAGCTCCCAGATGAGACAACTTAGTTAGGAAATAGATGTCATCAGTGTCGATGGTGAGGCGATGATCAACAATCACAAAGCACTGTTCCTGGACATTCCAAGTCCTCACCAACCACATCATTAGATCTACTTGGGCTTTCATCCTAGGGATAAGCCAATATTTTAGGAGGCCACAAGTCCTGAGACCCTACAAGGTGGTCGGATCCGCCAACGCTGCCAAATCATTGGCTTCATGCTCTCTTTACCTCCACTCAATTTTTGAGCAATCAAATGACTTGAAATGAACATTTTAAATAAGTTAGAAACATTTTTAAAACTCATTTCATATTTTTTATGGCCAAAAATTTGTTTAAAAATTAGCCCCTGGCGCCTGCGTGACTGCCCCTTTATGGACAGGGGGCAGCTGCGCGGATTTTTCCCATAGAATTCTGTGCATGTCATGATTTTTCATGTAGAAAATTTTATCAGCCTGCATAGGCCCGATTGAAAAAATCTGTGCAGGGTTGAGAGCGCATTTTTGAATAAAGTTTTGTCCTAAAAAATAAAATGAAAGCTTAAAACGAAAAACTAAACAAATAAAAAGCTAAGTTATGAAGAGATCTTCTACTTGGAAGAAACGGTGCGCGATTTCGTCCATCGATTGGCTCGAAATCAGTCATGGAAGTTTGATGGTAAAACTCCTCTCTCTACTCTAAACTGGTGAAAATGAAAATGGTAAAAATAAATTACTTTTTCCCACTTTTATAAGTTTTTGAAGCTTAAAACATATTATTTTTTATGTTTTCAACCCATTTTGGGAGGGAAAATGCCCATTTTGAGAAATTATTGAGTTTAAATGTGCATGATCATTTACGATGTTAAGATGAATCATTTTTTATATTTTAGCAGACTTTTATCACTTTTCATGCTCTTAAAAAATTACAAAAAGTGAAAATCATGGAGTCCTTTTTAAGGCCTTTTCAGACTCTTTCAAAATGAAAAGATTGCCAAGTACTTGCTTGTTTGAACTCGTAAAAGTAAATGAACAACTGTCCAAGCACTATAAGTTTACCCCTTTGACAGAGTAAGTCAGGACTGTTTACAAAAAAGGTATATGTTGACCAGACATGGTCAATAGAGTTCTCTCTTGTATTGTTTTATCCTTTTTCGGACCTAAGAGACTAAACTGACGTAAAAGAACCTGATGGAGTCTACTTATGTTTTTCTTCTGACTCTCTAAAAATGAAAAAAGTCGAGCTTTCTTTTTCTGGGCTCGTTAAAATTTTACAGTAAAAGAACTAAATTAATTTCTTTTTTTGTGTATTTTTCAAACTTTTAAAAGAAAACAACATCGAGTTACCTCTTTACCAAATTCATAAAAATTAAATAGTATAGGACTTGTTAAGCATGACGAGACCAAACCACTCCTTAGGGTTCGTTAAAAATACTTCGATGGACTCATTTGAAGGATGAGCTTACAGTCCAAGCATATGTTATCCTCCTCAAGATTTAAAAAATAAAGAGGTACTTGCCAGTAAGGGTGGGGGAAAATTGGGGAACGTGTCCATTTTACATTTTCACTTTTAAAAGGTAACATGTCGCTTTTGAACACGACACTCTGTCACATTCCTATTCGGGTTGGGAAATCCATTTGCCTTACAGTTAATCGAACCTCATTGAAAGTCTTCATGGTTTTGGGTATTATCGTTAAGTCAAATGTTGCCAAGTCATTGTCGTGTCGTATGTGTTCAAGAGAAGTTCAACCTCAGTTCAAAACCCTTTGAAAATTATATGCCTTCATTTGCGTCAGCCATCCTTGAGTCAGTCATTGTAAACTATTTTCAAAAATTGATATCATGTTTCGTGTCATAGGATTTCCTATGACGAATCTCTTCCTATCGACTTCAACTCATTATCTAGGAAGTTGATTTAAAAACCTTTAGTGCCTTGAAGCCTGCATGCCTTAATGGCAGGTTTCTTGCTTTCGTCGACAAGTTCTCATCATTTTCCTTCGATCGAATGATTCTATGAGTGTTTGACTTCATATCACTTATTCACACTTCATAGATTGTACTGGGAGTACCTTGAGAGCCATTTTCATTATTGGTGGTTTCTCTCATGCTTGTTAACTGTTCACATTATTAACCAGTAATCAAGTGATTTCTACCATGTTCGACTTCGAGACATTCACTCGCATGGTTAGAATCATACTGTGGATTGAGAGATGGAGATCAAGACCCTGGATCTAGTTTCATCAATCCAGAATAAGAGGAAACTTTATATTCATGATTATGTAGATAGGTGGTTGCATCCATGTTGTGTCTACCATCTATATGATCTTAGTTTTTCCATGCTTGTTCATTGAGTTCACTTTACTCTGAGTATGGGAATGCCTACCTAAAGGATGATTTCTTAATATATATTGCATTATGTTCCTTGAATGTTCCTTGAATGTTCCTTGTAGGTTTCTGACCATTGCCTCTGATTCAATCCTTGGACTGATAAAGCACTTCAATCTTCAAATTTGTTTTTAGAGACTTCGCACTTTAGGGGAAATTTGTTACATGTCAATTTGTCGACATGACATTTGATCAGTTTATGGATATTTTTACCATCCGTGAACATGTTTGAACTAGCTCCCGCAGAAGTCAAACAACCCAAAATATGTTGAATACGTGAGAAATTTGAGTTAAATAGGTGTCACATATTGTTAAGTTCCATCTGCGTCGTTTTCTAGAGTTTCCCCCGCATGCGTTGAAATTGACTCTGAGAACAACGCAGAGTCGCGCTTTGTCTGCCACTATAAGCCCATGCAGGTGAATTCTAGAAAGTAAAAATAAAAAGTACATTCTAGAAACATAGTTGGTTGAATATTTCCCAACTGAAAGCTTCCATATGATGACTATTTGAAATATAACCCTCATAAGATGCATCTCCATCCCTTTTCTCATGGTAACTTAATCCCTCAATAAAGGAGTCTCATCCTCCTCTCATGGATCTGAAACTTCCTCCTATTAGCCTATAAAATGACTAGAGGGTAGAGGGATTGAAGGGGCAGAATAGAGAGAAGACAAACTTACGTTGTTGGTTTGAGATTGGAAATCTTTTCATCTAAGGAGGAGATTGAAGGCATTTGGGAGGGAACTCACAACATCAAGGCAAAGGTTGTAAGGCTCCTTTTATTTTCTGATTAATACAAATGAATACTTTCTCCCATTGATTTTGTCTTACATGAATGATGAATGGTTTATGATTGTTTATAATGTTTATTTAGGAAAATTCAATCCCTAATTTCCTTGATCATTAGGCTAAGTTGTTTGGATTATTATATCACATTTGCTTTTGATCATTTTATGGTCTATGTTTGCAAGTCTTATCAAGCATTGAAGAATTGCATCAAGTCACGACAAGGGATCTTCATTAGGCATTTCCTGAAATAGGTAAGAGGCTCATCCATTAGCTATACCGCGTATAATTCGAACAAGTTCAACTTAGGGAAAGAGTCAATTCAATTGTCATGATTGTTTCTAGTTTCCATTTAGGATCTAGGGAGATCGCTCTTGTTCGCAAGAGGGATTGTCCGGTGTAACAACCCCTGCTTGGTGAACTAACATATTTTCTTGGTCTACAAGTACAAAAAGCAAAAAATGGTGTCTTCCTATCACATACAAAGTACCTCAAGAAGATTTTGAAGAAATATGGAATGGAAAACTCTAACTTGTAAGCACTCCAATGGTAACATGATGCAATCTCAGTTCACATGATGATTCTCCCCCAGTCAACCAACCATAATATAGATCTATGATCGGAAGCTTACTTTATCTTATAG
Source organism: Pinus taeda (assembly GCA_000404065.3). Classification (NCBI taxonomy): domain Eukaryota; kingdom Viridiplantae; phylum Streptophyta; class Pinopsida; order Pinales; family Pinaceae; genus Pinus; species Pinus taeda. The sequence continues at coordinate 292,058 of APFE031482416.1, forward strand.
GCACAAGACCATATATCATGCATGCAGTTGGCATTGTTGGAAGATTTCAAGCAAATCCAAAACAAACTCATCTTCATGTAGTCAAGAGAATATTTAAGTATTTATAAGGAACTCAAGAATTTGATTTATGGTATCCTAAAAATCCAGATCTTACTCTTCATGCATACACAGATGCAAGTTAGGCAGGAAATGTTGATGACCACAAAAGCACTAGTGGAGGAGCATTCTACATGGGACCTCACTTGGTATCATGGTTCAACAAAAAAAAATCTCCATTGCTTTATCTACAAAAGAAGTTGAATATGTTGCTGGTGCATCGTGTTGCACACAACTTCTCTACATGATGCAAACATTGCAGGATATTCAAATCAATTTCTCTCCACCTATTCCCATTCTACGTGATAATACCAGTGCCATAAGTATTTATAAAAAACTTATCATGCAATAAAAAACCAAGCATAGTCCAATCAAATATCATTTTTTGAGAGAACATGTGCTTGAAAAAAAGGTCAAATTGGAGTATGTTCCCTCAAAAGAACAAGTTGTATATATATTTACAAAGCCTCTTCCACGTGATTCCTTTGAATATCTCAGACATAAATTAGGAGTGGTCTCTGCTTCATCACTATGTTAATCATTTAGAAAAATTCTTCAAGTTCAGGGGGATCTAAAAGTGAATTTTATTCCAATTTACTGTCTGTACATAGATTTGATGAAGCACAATCACGTATATACATATTTTGATCCCTACAATCACGTATGTTTCCCTGTGATGAAGTATCAATAGATCCAACTCAAATAAAAGTTATGATATGCTTCTAACAAGTATTGGTTATTGGTTTTGATATTAGTTAGATACAGTCTGTTGATGCTCAGATACTTATGGTTTATGAGTTGCTCCAATATGACATTGATGCCTTTGATTAATGAGTTTGACTAATGAATAAGTTGATTTGATAGTGAACGGTGGTCACAAGTTTAGGGGGAGCATTTCTCCTTGCTTCTTATAGTACATCATTGGCATTATGATTTTGATTATGCTGCTAAAGAAACATATGTTGGTGACTTACCTTTTTGATGAGGTTCATGGTGCTGATTATCTGATGCTTATAGTATAGATCCTATATGATATATCGTATTGAAGACTACCCCGGTCTTGCTACCTCACTCTTGAGGTGTTTTTTCTGGGTAATAAATTTCACCTCTGTCATTTGATGTAAAGATCATGTAACAACCTATGATGTACTAATTGTAATATTTAGTCATGAATGAACTGTCGGCGTCAAGTCAATTATGTATGTCATCCTATGTTGGCGATTTGATGTAATGTTGAGTCAAATATGTAACCCCACTATGTTGGGATATTAGTTAATATACGTTATTGATGATAGGAAAGGTCATCTTTGGTTACTTCCCTGTATATCTTCAGAACATTCAACATGTGCTTAGGGGGAGCATGGTCCACATTTAGTGGTCAGTATTCAACAACACTTATTGTTGTGATATACAACATTGGTCATCCATTTGCCCTTGATGTCAAAGGAGGAGAGCAACTTGGTGTTTCAAGAAATTCTACTTGGAGAGTAGCATGGTATATCTACATGTACCTACAAATGGTTGGTAAGCAAACACCACATTGGTTGCCATCAAGTCCAAAAGGGGAGATTGCTGCCATTATGAAAAATGTGTTTTCAATGCTGGCAACCTACTTGACGAAGTTTATCAACATGATGCTAATAGGATGTTCTTACAAGCAAGTACACATGTGATAGAGAGTTTGGTCAAACACATAGTAGTCCAAAGACAAAAGAATGATGAAGGTGATGTTTTGATAAATACATGCGGGTTCTGTGAAGCAAAGTCTTGTACATACGTGGGTGTGGAAAAGAAAAATCACGTACAATTTCTGCACCATGGTATCCTAAACACTAGGGATATTTAGCATGGTATTGACATAATAATGAGTGTGGAAACAGATATTTGATCCTGTCAAAGAATACCATCGGCATTACTAAGGATTTGACCTATGGTGTTGGATAAGGCCTAAGCTATATAAGGAGACTAAGATCAAAGTGTTTGGGTGTGCAAGTGATGAAGATTTCGCAGTTAGATCTGGAGCAAGTGTGCAAGTAATGGGCTATTAATGAATTGTTTGATTTGAAACTAAGTATGCACCTGAGAATTTGATGATGGATCAGATCCAATAGATCTGAAATGACTATATTGATAATGGATTTATTTGATCTGTAATATTTATGTCTAACACATGTTTTATTATTTTATGCCAAGAGATGGGTTTTTTCTAAAGGTCTGATGTGCATTAAAGCTATAAGTCAATAGTTGCAGATATGTACGCGGGTTTGATAACCTGAAAGGCGCATACATACGTAGGTTTAATGCTGGTAAGTCGTGTGTCGATTCTGCACTTTGGACAGATCTGTACGCGGGTTTTATTCCTGAAGAGCACATATACACACATAAGTGTTTTGTGGAAAGCACATATATAAGCTAGGGTTTTGCTGAATAAGATGTCTGATTAGTCTAATCAGTCTTGTTGTGTTTTGGTTGTCTATCAATGAAGTCTTACTTGGTGATTTGGGTTTAACAATGATGATTGAAGTTGAATTGACTGATTAAAGGGTGATGCTACTGCTAGTTGTATGTGATTGAAGATTTGTGATGGTTCTGTGATTATTTCAGAGTAATTCAGTGGTTCAGGGTATAACTCAGTGTTTGTTTCAGAATGACAATGATTCAGTTTCAGGGACCAATGTTTTTAGATTTGTACACAGGTATGCTTCAAGGAAGTTGCGTATACACGTGGATTTTCTAAAGTAAAGTAGCCTATAAATTCTAACATTTTATTGATCAGGGTTTTTAGTTGGTTCAATGAGTTGATGCAGTGTTTGGGTTCTAGTTACAATGATCTAACTACTTTGTTTGTTTGAGAATAAGTTGATTGATTTGGGTCTCAATTGGTTCAGCGATTGGTTGTTTCAGTTGGTTCAATGATTGAGTGATTTCTTGCGGTGATCAATTTTAGTTTTGATATTTGGTATTGGGCTTAAATGATGGTAGTGCTTCTAGTCTAAAAATTTGATGAAAAGTGGCCTACAAGTTGAGATGTTTTGTATCAGGTGGATTTAGTGTGAAAATTTATGAAACACGATCCAAAATGGTGCTGAAGGTTGGAGCCTTCAGTAAGGGAGTCGAAGCTTCCTTCCAGAGGTAGTTGGTAAATCAAATGAGGGGGTAGGAGCTCCCTTCCTGTGGATGTTGGTAAACGAGATCGGGGCATTGGAGCTCTCTTCCAATGGGTGCTGGAGAACGAGATAAGGTTGTAGCCTCTTGCAGGGGGGTGCTTGCATGATGGTATGAGTATGTGATGGTACAATATTGTAATAAGTTTTTATTGATAATAAAAGAAGACAGAGACGATAACAGCGGTGCCTTTTCCCCACATTGGGTTTCCACCTAAAATCCTCGTGTTCATGTGTGTCGCTTATGTGTGATGGTTTATTTTGTTCTTACTGCACATAGTCACTGTTTGACTAATGCTTAATGAGGTTCTGATACACTGGTTCAAGACAAACAAATGATGAATTAATTGAAAAATAAGTTAGTTAGATATAGGTAAGTTGTCTGCATAACATTCACGTATATAAGCATATTTCTTTTAGTAAAGTCGCATACAGAAAGAAGAGAAGAAAATAAAAGTTTAAGTGAGTTTTTAAATATTGATTCACCCCCCACCCCCCAATATTTTTCCCAACACATCTATATAAGGGCTTAAATAGATATTAGGTGATAGAATTAAGGGGAGCTATTGTAATAATTTTGGATTTCCAAATAAATATAGAGAGACAATTTTTTTGTTCTTCAAAGTCAAGTTTAAAGGGGATTATTAAGTTAAATTGATCAAAACAATAACCATAAAAAGGTCACTCTAATGAATTGAAATAAATTAAAAAATTTCTCCTTTTTTTATATATTGGGTGGGTCCTTCTATTAACCAAAAGAAAAAATTTACATCAATCTTTCATTTTCTGCCATGCATCTTTGTGACACGTGGCCTCAACCTACCCAATGGGAAACTAGATAATTTTGGCCACCTTTCTATATAGTAATAAGTCCAAAATTGAAACATATACAACATCAAAATTTCTACAAGAGAATCTATAGATGTATCATAACAACAATTCCTAAACAATGTCATAAACCAGATTAGTCAGAAGAGTTGATAGGTTATGGGTTTCATGCATTGGAGCCTGGTGGTGTTGGTGACGATGTAAGACATAGGATGTGCCACTTGATCCTAGCCAAGCGAGATTCCATCTACTCCATATGAAACTGCATATTGTGTTGTTCTTGTTTCACATCTTCTAGATGGGCAAAGATTCCATATTGGTCAACCTAATGTTCCATGAGAATCCTACCCATTAAGGTCTTGAATTTCAAGTATAGGAAACAGGGCCTCTAGATATTGCTTGCATCAGCCTCTAGTGTGACCATAATCTATAATCAATTATCCAAATTCCTCTATTAATTCTGAATTTGATCGTGCACGTTGGTCCTCGGTAGGCATGTTTTCCAAGGGATGCAGTTCAACCCTGACAACTGTCAAATGAAATGAGTTGGAAGCCTCATTAAAATGTTGTTGAGTTCGGTTCCGACCTTGGGGACCACATCCTCCCCCTCCACCCCTTATGGACCTCATCTTCTATCTCTGCATGACTTTAAACAATTGAAGTGAAAACCTGGCCCGATAAAAATCCAAATATGCCTCATGGCTATGGTGGTGTCACTCAATTGAGGGTTATCCTTTCTCTGATAATGGAATAAGGAAGCTGAGTGATGAACAACAACAAATTTCTTAACAATTAGCTGAACACTAGGTGAATAAATGGATATAACTTCCCAAAGTCCACATGTCGGCACCCTAGCTATGACCCAGTTCCAAAGGTGAACAGTGCCCCAAATAATATGCCTGGGGTAGAATAACGTATGCCAAAACTCAGAAAGTGTAACCCAAGAAATTTTAAAGTGGACCGTCATGAAAAAGCTACGATAATAAACTATGGACATTGTGACAATACAAAAATACTATTTTCATTTACTCCTTTTTAAAACCTTGGTAGGTTATTGTCTATCTAAAACAATGGTAGACTTAATTTTCTTGATAGTCGATGTCAAGGGAACCGTTACAACACTGCAAACAAACTCAGCGAAAGGACATACCACCTCCCAAAAAAATACCACACACAGGTTCCTGACCAACCCCAAAAGGATAAACAAGGAAAAATGAAGCCTTTGTTGGACATTAGATAAATCAGTCCTCCCCACATGTTTCACAACATGTGCTTAACCACCTCTCGTGGATCTATTAACTCCGATGATGCGTTTGTTTACTAGCACCTGCAGGTTTTGGTGTAACGACAATCATGATTCCAACAAGTGGTATCAAAGCCAAAGGTATTGAGTTCAAATCACACTCGACTCCTATTAAGGGGAGAATGTTGGACATTGGATAAACCAACACTCCTTGCATGTTTCACGACATGTGCTTAACTGCCTCTCATGGGTTCATTAAATTTGACAATGCATCTATTTACTAGCACTTGCGGGTTTTGGTGTAACGACAATCATGATTCCAACAACCCCCTCATAAACGACTACCCCAATTCACACACAAGCCAAGAGTAACAACCACAACGAAACCAACATGTGAAAATCAAAGAGGCATGGCCTGTGATAACATATAAGCTTTGACAAGATTGGTAAACCGAAAACCCCATAATGGAAGCCATCGATGGATTAGTAGAATTACCGAAAAAATAGGTGAGCACCACTTCCAAAAGCTTGTCGTGCCTGAACTCCACCCCCTGATGGCTATTGACCCCCATTGTAGTCTACAATATTCAAAGGTGTATCACTAGTCCAAGAGTAATTTCCTAAATGTACAAAAAATTCCCACATAACCATCAACATGTTTGCACTCAAGGGAGTGCCTCTAGGTCTCCCCAACCTCCCTTGTCAGTTGCGTTGAACCACGATGACTGCTCTATTAAGGTCCCTGATGGGGAAAGAGACTGGTTACCACCCAAAAAACACAAACAATGCTTTCCTTTCCGCTAACTTATGCTCATGCGATAAAACCCAATGAAAAAATTTCCCGAACTTTACCTCATTCTAACGACAACATGCATAAGTTGGCCACACCACACTTCACTTTCAATAAAATTCAATGTGAGCATCTAAAAAATAACGAACACAAATGTCAAAATCATTGATTACCTCCTCTCTCGCCCCATCAAGAACTTTCAAAAGCTTTTTAAAATTAATATTTTATTTTATCTTTAAAAACAAAAATATAAATTTAAAATTAAAAAAAATCATATCACACATATTACTTTAAGAATAAATAACTAAATAAATAACCTCCGCATAATATTACTTTAGAAATAAATTAATTAAATAAATAACCTCCACATAGTGCATTATCGTAGGCCAACTCCTTCGATAAGAACGTAAAAATCGGTAAAAGCATTCTTCAAAAAGCCCCATTTTCCAACGAAGGTTCACAAAATTGTGCACATAAATTATTGTGTCTAGAAAATTAATAGAACATTTATTATCCATTTATTATTAAAAATATTTTATAATTATAATTAACTCAAAGTCACGTTAATATAGATAGATATAATTAAGTTTAGAGATGCTTTTCAATTTAATAGGGAAGAAATATTGGAATAACTTGTCATATGTTAAATATTGTGATTAGATGAAATTACATAAAATCACTGATATCTATCTTAATTTTATTAAGACGGCTCAAATTTTTTGAGGTGAAATTTTTTTTAGAGTCAAGGTTTGATTTCTTTTAACTTTTGGTGAATGTTAACACCTAATCATAGGGATTGGGTGAACAATGGTTAACTAATGTAAATAATTAATATAAAAAAATGAAGAGTTATTGGGAGATGAATATCAAGAGTCACTCCCTCATATATATAATTATGAACAACCCAAATGAATAAACATAATCTCATTTGAAGAGTTACCACCTAGCTTGACATGGTATTAGAGCCAAGTTCATTTTTGACATTGCGATCTTCCATTGTAACTCCTTTATGCCCTTTTTCAGAAATTTGTCTTGCATTACCTGTGGTCTGCCCTATTCTTTAGTCTTATGCTCTTTGCCCTCTATGTGATAATTGATAATTTGGTGTAATGCTTGGTATACCCATCGAATAACTACATAGGTACCAAGACTCATCCTTAGCTTGCGACCTGCTCCCAACCAGCGTCTCCATACCGGAACGCATTCTCCGGTTGCATACATGATATCTCACTGTATATCAACGTCTCCTTACTTCGCAGCGCACTATTTTGTGAGGCTGTCAGCGGTTGTCCACTGGTATTATTTTGGTTTATTTATTTTGCAGTTCCATGTTATAAAAATTCGCAGGTATTCCAGTTATAAAACTCCGTTGATATTCCAATTCTTGTGGTATTGATTATAGTGCGAGGCTGAGGATACCACACATGCAGCCTCCGCTTGCAGCGTTTCTCCCTACCTGTTATATACACTGTCAGTTGGCCTTACCACTCTCCCCACTGTGTTTTGTATTAAATACGCTGCTATCTCTGCTTTAATACGTAGCCAACACCTCCCATATCAGCGTCTCCGTTCTTGATTTCTTAATGCTGCATAAAAGCCGCTCCATGCCTCCCACAACGTCGTTTCCACGGCCTTGAAATTACATTTTCTAAGCTATGCGGGGTTTGATTTGGCAAATTTCATAGAGCATTTACATATAGGCATTCAAACAGCAGTTTGGAGTGTTTATTATCCTTTTTAAATCGAGAGACAAAAGAGAATGAAGACAACCTATCTTTGAGCCAGTTAGCGGCCAGCTTTCTCAAATTTGACTCTTCAGTTCGAATTTAGGGTAATTCAAGACATTTATTTTGTTCATATTTCGATTTCCACTGTTTAAAACGCCGCACTGAGATATCTTTGTTATTTGGAATTCACTGAAGTCGCTGCCATTGCAAGAAGCGTTGTGTCTGCTTTGGCCCCTCTCCTTTATACTCCTCCCTTATATACTCCCTCTCTTATATAAAACTTCTGATACATATTTATACCAGAATTGTTTTTTTTTTACAAAAATACCATTGGAAGTACTATTTCTTGGCAGCATAAGTATATTTGTTTTACAGTACATAGATTTTTAAAATGCATTTATTGATATCTATAATGGGAGTCGTTCTCATCGCTAAACAGAACTATCCAGAATGGTCGCAAAAATCAAACACGCTCTTATTTTTAATGAGCCGTGGAAAGGGGTGTGTGTTGGAGATGGAGACAAAGAACCAAAACAACCTATCTCAAACAAGGAATTCGCCATTTGGGAAAATAAGAACAACGAGGCTTATGCCTTGATTGTAGCATCAATAAATGAAGAGGTGAGTCACCATCTTTTGCCATTTTTAAATGCTTTCGAAGCCTTACAAAAACTGAAGAAACTCTATGACTCACACTCTACACTTGAAGTTGTTCAACTCATGATTAAATTGTTCATCCTTGAATAACAAAATGATAATACTCTTGCTCTTGCATCAGAACTATAATGTATTATGCATGATATCAAAGTCACTAATATTGAGCTGGACATTCCTCTGATATCTTTTGTCAAGGCACTTTATCCCACTTACTCAAATTATCTTGAGTCATTGCAAGCAAATGGAAACCTCAAAGAAATTACCTTTGACTCCCTTGTAAAAAAAAATGTTGAAAGAGAAAAAGATTTTGGGAAGAAGACAACTCCTCAGTCTTCTGAAGAGGTTGCGTGTCTTGCACATAGAGGGAAGAATCTTGCTCAAGATTCTCCAGAGGAAGAGGTGGTCGAAGAGGAAGAGGAAGAAAAAATTGCAGAGGCAGGGGGGCAGGCACTCTCAAGGAGAAAAGTCAGATTTGCATTGCATACGTTGCAATAGAGATGGATCACATGATGCATCCACATGCAAGTTGCCTTGGGACAAAATTGAGAAGGAAAGAAACCAACCCAAAGCTAAAACTAATGACAAAGAGAAACGTAAAGCACTTGAATCTGCTCACTATGTTGTATCACACTGTAATATTGGAGTAAATGAAGACTTATTTAATGCTTCACTTGCTTCTTGGAAAAATGATTGGTTGCTTGATTCAATGACAACTTGCCACGTGACTTTTAGAAGATATTTTTTTGAAGAATTTACTGACAATGTTGATATAGTAGTATACTTTGCAGAAAAATCATATCTCAAACCCTCAAGGCTTGGGACAATTAGGCTTAAATTGCCTAGTCTTCCAGAGTTTTTTCTACATCATGTTTTATATCTCCCACAACTGAGGAGAAACTTACTATCCTTGGTCCACATCCGCCATCAAGGACACTCCATTCATTTGTTTGATGGAAAGGTTGAGGTGATAAAAACATCAAGTCACTCACTTGTCATGACGAGGATAGAAGAAGAAAGGCTTCTCAAGCTGCAAGGTACATTTTCTCGTGCACAAAATTTCTTATACAATTTTCATTATGATGAAGGTACATTTCTATCAAGTTTATTATGGCATGCTAGATTTGAACACTTGAACTATGACAACCTCCACTTGTTGAAGAAAAATGGTGTTATTGGTTTGCCTACAATTCCTAGGAAACTTAAGCAATGTAATGCTTGCATTCTCGGAAAGCATAGAAAACAGTCTTTTCATGATTCACATTCCAGAGCACATAGAAAACTTGAACTCATTCATTTAGATTTATGTGGTTCAATGCCTGCTCCTTCTGCAAATGGAAATAAATATAGGATGACATTTGTTGATGACTACAACAAAATGTGTTGGGTTTATTTATTGAAGGACAAATTTGATGCTTTTCAAACATTCAAGAACTTTCATACATGGATTGAAAATGATGCACATTCTCATATTGACTTTGTTCGCACTGATAATGGAAAAAAATACACTTCAAATGAATTTGAAAACTATCATCGCCAACATGGGATCAAACATCAAACAACTGTGCCTTATAATCCCCAACAGAACGGAGTAGCTGAAAGAATGAATAGGAAAATATTAAATATGGTGTGCTCCATGATGTTTTTCAAGAATATAAAATTGATGTTTTGGGCTGATGCAGTTCTATGTGCTGTATGTGTAAAGAATAGATGTCCATTTAATGCTATTAGAAACAAGACTCCTTATGAAATGTGGTATGGGCACATTCCTTCGGTAAAACATCTCAGGGTCTTTGGTTCCGCTTGTTATGCCTTGATAGTAAAGGTACATAGAAACAAACTTGGTGCAAGGATTCATAAGTGTATCTTCTGGGGTATTCAAACATCTCCAAAGCATACTGTCTCTATGATGAAGTCAATGAATAGTTTGTTGTATCTAGAGATGTAATCTTTCTTGAATCATCCAACACTGACAACGTTGTTAAGCGGCAACTTGATCGCCTGGATAGATTCGAAAATGCAAAATCATTTCAAGAATTTGATAATCAGATTCCACATCTTGAAGGAGGGATTCTTATACTGGATCAACTTGTGGAATCTTCTTCTGAAGCACTCTCTCCCCCGCATGAAACTCCAACCACTACTGATACTTTGAGTGATGTGATTGACAAAATTGGGAGACTCAATTTTGATTCAGTCCCAACTCAATCAACTGAGCAGCCTGGACCATCTCAGAAAGGTCCCCAAAAGTGGCTGACCAAGACACTTGAAAGTGTTCATCCTGATGAGGTTGGAAAGACAGGAACTAGAAATTCAACCCGACAAAATGGAGGTGATGTAGATGACTCTAATTCACCCGTTGATATGGATGTTTCTTATGGTTGTGAATTGAATTTTCTACATATTTTGAACCAACTTCCTTCAAAGAAGCCATTTCTCATGATGAATGGAAAGAAGCGATGCAAAAGGAGTATGATGCCTTGATAAAAAATGGTACTTGGAAGTTGGTTGATCCTCTATTGGGAACCAAACCAATTGGCTGAAAGTGGGTATACAAGAACAAGTGTAAAGATGATGGCTCACTTGACAAGCACAAAGCTAGGTGTATGGAAAAAGGTTTTGCACAGAAGGAAGGGGTTGATTATGAGGAGACTTCCCCCCACAGAAACATGGGCTACCATCTGGACACTCTTTTCCCTAGCAGCTCAGAATTGTTGGAAAGTCATCAAATGGATGTAAAAACTGCTTTCTTGAATGGAGATCTAAAAGAGAATGTTTTTATGTCCCAGCCTGAAGGATTTGCTATGAAAGGACATGAATATAAAGTATGCAAACTTGTGAAATCCTTGTATGGCCTCAAACAAGCACCACGAGCCTGGTACGAAAAACTAACTAAGCATCTTCTGAAACCCAATTTCAAACATTATGATGTTGATGATGCAACTTTGTTTGTCAAGAAAGTTGGAAAAACAATTGTATATCTAGTGGTATATGCAGATGATCTTTTGATGACAGGGAACAATGAGAGCTACATTTCATTCATAAAGAAGGAATTAAGGAAAGGTTTTGAAATGACTGATTTGGGCTATGTTCATTACTATCTTGGTATTGAAGTAACTCAACATCCGATGTCCATATTCCTTTCTCAAAAGAAGTACATTGGAGATCTGTTGAACATGTTTGGCATGGCTGAATGCAATCCTCTAACTACTCCAATGGAACAAAACTTAAAGCTCACACCCATTGAAGGAAAAGAATTTGAGGATGCAACAAAGTATAGACAACTTGTAGGAAGTCTCAACTACCTGACTACTACTAGACCAAACATTTTGTTTGTTGTTGGAATCCTCTCTAGGTTTATACAAAAGCCTTGTGAGGGACATTGGTCTGTTGCAAAAAGAGTTCTAAAGGACTTGAAGGGAACTCAAGACTTTGGACTCAAGTATACACAAGTGGGCGACTTCAGCTTGATTGGATAATTTGATTCAGACTTCAATGGAGACAAAGAAATTGGGGTATCTACTTCTGGTCATGATATGAGTCTTGGATCAGGAGCTGTCTCTTGGAGATCACACAAACAATCTGTTCTAGTAGATTCCACAACAGAGGCAAAATATGTGGCAGTAGTTGAGGCAACAAAAGAAATTGTGTGGCTTAAGAAAATTCTGGAAGATTTGCAGGTAAAACAAGTACATTTGACTCCACTCATGATTGACAATACCTCTGCAATAAAGTTGGACAAGAACCCAAAGTTCCATGATCAAACGAAGCACATCAATACAAAATATCATCTAATTCGACATCACGTCGAGACCAAAACAATCCATCTTCACCATTGTTCCACTAATGAGCAGATTGTAGACATCTTCACCAAAGCGCTTGGAAGAGAAAATCTTGAAAGATTCAAAACGATGCTTGGACTCACCAACATCCCTTTAGATTAAGGGGGAGAATGTTGACACCTAATCATAGGGATTGGGTGAACAATTGTAAATAATGTAAATAATTAATAAGAAAAAATTGAGAGTCATCGAGAGATGAAACTCAATAGTCACTCCCTCATGTATATAACTATGAACATCCCAAATGAATAAACATAATCTCATTCGAGGAGTTACCTCCTGGCCTGATAGTGAATCTCAAGTTAAGATGAATTTACATTGGTTAGATTTTACCAAGCATTGAGAGGGATCAAATCTCCCGAGGTGCAAACTTATTTTAGAGGGAAGAGATTTGATCTCTCTTAACCCTTGGAGGAAGTTATGTAATGTTTAACGTTTTGACTAAATCAAATGACAAAAATAAAAACAAATAAATAAATAAAAAGATTAATGTAATGTAATGTAATCATTTGACTTGCTAAAATAAAATAATGATAATAATAAAAAATATAATGTAATGTAACTTATTTTAGAGGGAAGAGATTTGATCTCTGTTAACCCTTGGAGGAAGTTATGTAATGTTTAACATTTTGACTAAATCAAATGACAAAAATAAAAACAAACAAATAAATAAAAAGATTAATGTAATGTAATGTAATCATTTAACTTGGTAAAATAATATAATGATAATAATAAAAATATAAATATCTGGATAAAAATAAAATAATAACAAAAAAAAATAGCTCATGACAGTTACCCATAGTATTGAGAATCCATGGTGTTGACCCATGGTATTCATGTGGAATTTAGTCTATTTAAAGGGGGAATTAAATCAACATAAATCCATCTTAGCTCTAGATCTACCAAGGGTCGAGAGGGATCAAATCTCTTGATATGTAAACATGTTTTAGAGTGAAAATAAATTTGTTCCCTCTTAGAGCTTGATAGGTCTAGAATTAAGATGGACCTATGTTGATTATATTTAAATATCAATCACATTAAAAATAAATATGTTATAAATAATATTTAAATTGTATTTCATTTATTTTATTTTATATGAATTATAAATTAGAAATACAAGATTTATTATGTTTGTTTATTAAAAATATTAAAATTTTGATTTAAATGGATTGTTTAATTTACCAAATTATATTGATAGTCAAAAGTGTTTAATATATTAAATAATATAATTATTTTTAATAGCAATGCATTTTTCAAAATGCAACAGTGTGTTTTCTCTTAGTTTATAACTCTAACTTAGTGTCATTGTAAATAGTGAAACAGATGTTTTGATGACTTTCAAATTATGATGAACCAATTTTAAATTGGGGTAGTCTAATTTATAGATGAATAGCCAATTTTAAGTAAGATTGTGATTTCCAGTTATTTAAATTAAACTTTTGAATACATAAATGGATCTAGCACCTTGGAAAACCCTGATTAAACAACTTAAACTCAAGTATTTAAAAATATATGTTAGATTTTTTGTTAAAATTAACCAGAATAATGCTCTAAAAGGGTAATTTCATCTATCATGTTAGACTAGGCCTTTTAAATTATGTAAATGTATTGCATTAATTAATTAAAAAAATAATGAACCAAGTGAATGAAGGGTGAAGCATTGGTATTAGCCATGATACCACTAGTGGGAATTAGTGAAGGGTTTGAGAAATCACATCTCCTTTTAAGTAAACAATCATAGCCAAAACCCCATATTGTCAAAATGTCTAAATTTTGAATTTGAAATTCTTTCCTCTTTCCTATTTCCCCAAAATCAATTATTGAAGGGAGTTGGGTAGTTGGGAAGCCAACCAACCACAACTATGGAGGTACCAAGACTAAATGGGTAGCTGAAAAATGGTCAAAGTAGGGTACAATGAGTAACCATCTTGAATTATATGCTCTAACTTGTAAAATCCCCTAACAAGGGCCAGAAAATCGTAGGTATTCTTTGGTTGGAGTATGGTAATGCACATGGAGGCCGAAGTGGTTTTTTTTTTAGTGTGTATAGGGTGTTGAAGACCTAATTAGTAAATAAGAAGAGTTTGTAGAGAACATAGAACACCCAAGAGTGAAAAATGAGCTAATTCATGAGTGGGTTTTCTATTGGTAATTGTAGGCAGATAGAACTTCCTAATGCAACAAGAATCCATGCCCAAATGGTATTGAATCCTAATGGGAACTATTCCTGCATGTTTTGACATGTTAAATCTCGAATTTGACTACTAATTCAAGGCAAGAAAACCCAAATCCAAACTGGGAGGAAGGAGGATGTAAATTTGATGTTGGATGGATTAGATAGCAAGCACTGAGAGGTCATGAGTTTAATATCTCTTATAAATTCATTTCACTTGGAGTTGATACAAATAACCACTATTGGATTGTGGATACTACTTCAGGATATTTAAATGAATTTGACAACCATTCAACAATGTTATGGAAGAATCCCTTTTATCCATAGTCATTAAAGGGCATAAATTAAACCTTAAAAGATATTTATATTACACCTTCGTCAAAATGCATGGAGGATTATTTCACATAAAAAACCACATATATAATTATTTCTTCATGTGAATATAGAGAAAATCCCTAATATGGTTATTTAGTGATCAAATTTACTTCATCCCAATATAACTTATTCTAAGGATATTTGTCAAACTTTTACCACAATAAATAGAAAAAATTATTCACATATCTTACACCATTCACAATGAATAATTAAAGAAACAACCAAAAATAGAAATTTGAAGAACCAATTTAATAAAGGAACTTTATTGACATACCATCACTCTTCTGGTTAAAAAAAAAAAAAAAAACTATTTTTTCCTATTAAAAAATATTTATTAAACTTTTTTAAAATAGAAGATATACTTAACAAATTTCATATAAACTTATTTAATATAACAATACACATACAATTTACAATTGTCTTCCAAAAAAATTTCACAATTTTTTTCGTAAAGATACAAATATGTTAGTAGCCATCCTAAGAGATATTTAATATAATAATATGAAATTTGTATCATTTCTAAAGTATTGATAAAAAAGAATTATTTTTTCAACGAAATCATTATGGAACTACTCAATAAAAATCGTTTATACAACTTTTTTCACAATTTTCACCAAATAAAACATATTTTTGGAGATTTGAACCCACCACGACCATAAACACAATAAGTACTTGTACCACTTGAACTCAACTCCAACTATTAACATAAAATCTTAATACTAATTCACACTATTTTTTACCCTTACATTTTTAACCTTTTTTAATTAATTTTTAATATTTTTTTGACCCAACTAATAATGTTTTACACTATAAGTCCAAACTTCCAATGTTCCTTTACACCTTATTCAAATATACAAATTCTCCCTGTCCATTCCTCATTTATGAGATAACTTTATGTGGGAAGACAATGCTTACTCAACCATGTATCCCTATTGTATAGATGGTTGAATTAAAAAACTGACCATTGGACCATATAAGTGTAATCTAGTTATTATATCTTCCTAATTGTGTTTACTTCCTAATTGTGTTTATTGTGCTAGAATTCCTCTTTAAACTCACTAAGTGCCCCTTCCATCATTAATGGTTTCCCAACGTTATGAGTGCTCATTTCATTATGCTTGGATTTGCAAATATTATATCTTATTAAAATACATTTAGAACCACGTGATGTGAAAATCAAGTCTAGTTATTGCTTACCTCCCGTAAGTGTTGTGTGGAGTAAATATGCGAAGTGAGTACCCATAAGATTCATTCAGTATGTAATATTGACTTTGCCTCAACATACAAATAATAGTGTATAATTTGAGATATAAACCTTTAATTACAAAAGTAAATGGAAAAAATTTCATATTGAAAATATGTAAAAAATGGACACGAATTTATCTTATTATAAAATAATAAAATGCATTGCAATTAAATATCCATTTCAGTATGAAATGTTTTAAAAGTATTCTCCTTCCCAACTAATTTTCTATTTGAATTATAATAATATTTCTATTATTTTTTTCAATCTAATTTGGCAACCTAAGTTAGTAGATATTTGCAAGTTTTTTACATTGACCTTTCTTGTTTATTTATTATTTCAAGAACCATATTTTTATATTTGGTCCATTTTAGTATTTTTCAATTTTGATTTATTTGGTGCTGTATTCAAAATTTTCACTTTACAAATATTTTGTTCATTGAATGCAACCCCTAACATATTGGTTCATCCCAAATCAATCTAGTTTCGTTATCATCACAAAGAACATTTTCAACAATATTTGCAACATGGATATCTTTTACAAAAGCGTCCCTAATGCTTGTCACACTTGAATACAAGGAGAAGTTATAAAGAAACTGAACATTTATCTTCTACCTATAGTAATTGCATCTCAAATGATATTATTCCAACTATAATATGGAAAAATTAAGATTGTAATTCTCCTTGCATTGGCTAATCCCTTAGAGGATTAAGCATCCTCTCAAGGAGTTGCCTTAGCATCCTTTTTGTTTCCATGTTTATCCTTTGTGTTGTTGATGTAATGAAGTAATACAATGCAAAGCAGTTATTTTCTTAGAAACATAAGTTACTATATTGATAAACCATCAAATTAAACTACTAGGCTAATTTGTATCATTCTAAGGGATCTCAATGTTCACATTTGCTTTCTTTTTAATTTTCTAATCGTACAAAGAAGTAAAATAGGAAATATAATATTTTCACATACTTGATACTTCCTATCAAACCATATGCTCACTGCTTTCCTCTTGCATGTGAAAAGGAAATTATTCCTTGTGTACCTTATGTTAATTATCAAGTCCATTCATCAACTTATATAACAATTAAGCATAATTAACATTGTAGCATCTCTTAAAATTAACATTTACTCTTCTTATGTATCTAGATCTATGCATCCTTGAGTGAAACATGTTTCCTTGTGATGCTACTTTTAATCAATGGCCACATCAAAGTTTGTGCAATGGATATTAATTGCCAATGTTTATCCCTTCCTTTTTTTAACCTTAACCTTTTCAATTCTCAAACTTATAGATCCCCCCATGTTGTACATTTGTTCTTTGATTGACTAATGCCTTTAGTCAATACTTGCGACAACTAACTACAAGGGGAAGTTACAGAGAAAAATATACCTTTATATTCCACCTATAGTAATTACATCTCATATGATATCATTCCAACTATAACATGGACAAATTGAGATATCTAGACCCTCATTGTAATTCTCCCTAGATTATTTAACCCCTTAAAGGATCAAGCATCTTCACAAAGAGTTGCCTTGCCATCCCTTTGGTTTGATGTTTATCCATATTTTTTACAATTAAGTAGTTAATATAATGAAGTATTACAATGCCATGTGATTTCTTTCATTGAAACACTTTGCATATTAAATATCAACTTAAACTACTAGGACAATTTTCTACATTCTAAGGGAATCCAATGCTCAAAATTGCTTCATTTTCAAATTGTCCAATCTTACAAAGAAGTGAAATAGGAAATACAATATTTTCACATCCTTTATGCTTCCTATCAAATAATGTGAGTGGATTCTATTTATATCATTTCATTATCGATGTGGTCTATCTCTCCATTCAGCGAAATCCTTTATATGACTAGAAGATGAAAATCCACCACTTTTTTATAGTTTAGTTCTTCAATATGATTATGTTCTTGTCATTTGAGTCATTCTAAATTTATGTGAAGTGGCTTCCTTACATAGAAAATCTTCTATACAATCATGTTCCTACGAATCCCTTCTATTTTCCCCCTATAGTACCTTCTAATTGGTTCTACATGAATATATACTTTTGGATGTGTTCTAACAATATAATTTTCTTCAAATATTCCTCCCTACTTTGAGCAACTTGAATCAATAGGACAATACTCACTTAACTATAATTAAAAAAACATAGGTTTCATACTAGTAACTCTTAAAATCCAAAGTGGACAACTATTTTATACAATCACCATCTCTTGAAAGACAAAACATGTAATGTCCCCAGTTACTTGAACATGGAGTTGTCTTTACTACTAGCCTAACTTATCTTCTTTAGCCTAGAATAGGGTAAATTGCTAAGGGGACAAAGAAATTTTTCCTAACTCTACTTTATAATATTAATAAATAAAAAGGGAAAAAGTCACTTAGAGAAAATAAGAAAAACTCACTTGGTGACTTACTTATTAAAATAATAATAAATGTGCTTCTAAAAGATTGGAGAAAGGTTCCAACAAATCTTTAAAAATGGACAGAAGGTCACTTCTCAAACATCCTATTATATTCATCATATCTAAAATCCACTTGGCTTAGGAGAGCCTTATGCAAGGGTTTCAAGTGAAACTCTTCAGTTGATTTCAGTGGACTTCAAGTGCCACCCTAGTTAGCTCTTGGGGGCATATCACTCTTGAAAAGTGTAACTAGGTTTGGTCTTCATAATGGCATATAATTGTGACTTTTGTAAATAATTAAATTATTATTTTAAGGCTTGCTTCATGGGTTTCATGAGCAAGATATTTTATTTGTTAGTGGCTCCCATTGAGAGCCTTTATGATTTGTCATTTAAAGTCAAAGATTCAATGTCATGTATGAGGAGCCCTTCTTGGGCATGTGTCAAATGTATATGATTCAATAGCATTTTCAAATATCCCTCCAATAATAAGCACAAGTCCTCCTCTTCATTTCATCTTCAAAGAGGAGTAACAAACTCATGTCGGCTCACAGTTTGAAGACACACCTATTCAATGCACATGTGGACTTATTGTATAGTCGAACTACTATATATACATGGATAGGGTCATCATAGAAGGTGTAGTTCAAAAGTTTAGATGTTTGATATTTTTGGGAAAACAAAGGCAGTAATAAGTTTGAATGCTATCACAAGAAGGAACTGGGATGAAGAAGGGACAACACAGTTCTATCTATAGCTAACCACAGTCAATAGAGGTTTGAATTCATCTCTAAGTTCAAATTGCAGTAGTAAGTCTGGTAAGGTACAATTCAGTGTCATGTCAGCTAGACATCACTTCATAAAATGATACATATATATGCTACAGTTCAGTGTACTTGCCAAGATTACAATGTGGAATAGAGAAGAAAGGGTAGACAAAATTTTGATAAAACCACAACAATCAAGGTTCGATATCATAGCAGGAAGGAGTGATCAAGGCTCATAAGGAACTAATGGTATCACGTGGAAGAAGGACATCCTGACATCATATGAAGCGAGGTATCTGACAATAATGAGATATCACAGTAACTAATACTCAGTATGAAGGATGTGATAAGATCTCAGTGATGCTAAGAAGGTTGAAGTGGAAAAAGAGACAATAAGAAGGTTGACTTTCAAGAGGACTTGTGTCTTCATCATGGAGTGGATAATCGGTTAAGGGTCTTGGTCTTTGTATTTGTCAATTAGAATCTCTATAAGAAGAATTTGTGTGCGTTTTCTTCTTAAAGAGTGAGAGGTTTTGGCCCTAGCTGATAGCCTACATTCTATGTCTCTCGTCTATTTATGTTCAAGTATTGGTTATTGTTTGATGAAGAAGAACACTAATAATCTAAGATGAAGTAAAAAGAATTCACAAGAAGTTACTAATCAAAGAGAAATCACCTAATACTAATGCCCTAGTTTTCTCAACATGGTATCAGAGCTAAGGTGTCGAAGTCAAGGAAGGGAATCTTATTAAGGGGCACTCAAGGATCGAGAAAGGTATCAAAGTGAAAATTAAAGTCTATCAAATCAAGTTGAAGTATTTACATTGTAGAATCAAACCCTATATCAAAGAAGGAAGTCTACTTAAGAAGTTTTGGGATCATCAAATAATCAAGGCCAAAGCCTCATTTCTACTCAAGGTGAATATATCTACAAATAAAGATGAATAGGTCTAGAAATCAAGGCAACTCGAGTATAGACATCCAAGAGAGCCTTTCTAGGACAAAGATCACATCATCTTGGAGATCCTAGAATCATTTCTGATCTGCACTCATTCACCATCGAGAAGTTGAAGTATCTTGAAGGCGAGAAGGCATTGTCATCATCTTGAAAACCTATAAGGCAAGTTCCCTCTCATCGAAGCAAGGAATCCATCCTTATCCTTGAAGAAGATCATCCGAGGAAGCAACAAAACATCCTCATCAATCACCATCAACAAAGGAAGCTAGATCTAAAGTCGTTGCCATCATAAAAAGGGAAATCTTCTTTTATTGAAGAAGGGATTTTCATTTGGAAGAACATCATCCAAAAGGAGCACTAATACATCTTCTTCATCCACCATCAAAGTGATCAAGTTGAAGATTTCATCTTCACTTTTCAAGTAAGTATCTTTCATTCTATAATCAAATTTGGTAAAATGAATTCGTTTTGTAAGGAGATCTATAAGTTGGTTGGGTAATCAAAATTCCTTGCATGGACAAGGAGGATAAACAAAGTCCTCAAAGAAAGTGAATTCATTGATCATATCTATGAAAAGGTCTCCAAACCATCCGAAGGTCAAGCATGATCTAAATACATGGAAAGGGATCCAAGGGCTCAAGGGATTCTTATGAAGGTCCCCTCATTCTAGCAGGATTGGAGACATCAAAGAGATATATGATAAGATGGGAGAATTATTCTTTGAAGATGCGATAAGAAAGGTCATATCACTTACATCTGATCTACACAAATTGAAGGTATCAAAGGATGAAGGGATATCTTCATCAGATCTTAACTGCAGGATTTTGGAGGGATAATTTCATATAAGGAAATGATCTCCTTTGTTCTAAATAACTGATAAACGAGGTAACAAATGTCTATACAAATAAGAAGGCTATCCCATTAAAAAAATTGTGGTTTCTATGCAAGATAGAAGAAGACAGGTTGAGGGCAAAAAGTATTCAAGCATTTGTCGAAAGGAGAGAAGAACATAGATAAGACTTGATGCTATGAGCATTATAGGAAAGATTTTTCTAAGTTCAAAAAGGGAAATATCAAGGAAGAAAAGAGAAGAAGTCCATTTCATCGAAGAAGTGGAGGAAGCTGAAAGAAGAAAAGCATTAGACATAAGAGCTCATGACATCACCATAGGGAAACATGATGGACACCTAGAACAAAAAATCTATTGCAGTCAGTTGTGAAGGCTATAGCTCTTGGGAACCTCATTGGAAAATGCATAGAAGGAAGAAGTCATCCAAGACAAGGCTCATCATACATCAAAAGGGTAACATCTGCTAGATAGGGATATACAATATCCTCAAGATTCTCTGATGGAATCCTCATCAGAGGGTTCACTGATCTAGAGAGAAAACAAGTGTTTCATCAAGAACTCCAACTTGTAGAATTCATAAGATGATGGTATGATGACATAAGAGATGAAGCAGATCAAGGGGTTGAAACTTTTTTAAATCAAAGAAGTTGTTGAAAGAAGCCTAGATGACTTAAAGGTAAATGAGGTATGTATGCTTGTATTCAATTTTATAAAGTCATGTTGTATGGTTGTAGTTAACTTGGATCACTGCTCTATTTTGAGAATCATGATCAAACGAAAGGAATCTCATCCTATGAAAGAATTTCGGAAAGCATGAGTCACACTAGATGAAATTAACATAATATGTTCTCATATGAAGTATGAGGTGGTTGACTAAAATTGAGGAACTCTTATTGGAAGCTCCTGGGAATGAAATGAAATGTGTGAAGAAAGGAAGGAAGAGAAACCATGGAAAAGGAAATCAACATCCAAAGACTAGAATATTTGACTAGGAAATCTCCCGGAAAGATGGAGACCCTTGAAAATGTATATATTTGGAAGATATGTCAACATGTATCAAGATGCTGATGAAAACTAGAAGATGTCATGATGAAAGACCAAGACAAAGGAAATTTTGATTTAAGTGTTCATTTCTTATTTTTTAATAAATATCTGGATGGGCTTATGTAGGACTGCCAAGGGAAGAACTATGAATGTCCTCCAAGAGGACCATATGGAAGGATGTAAGATCCTTCTAGAAAATATGGCATGAAGAAGGCAACATGACATGAAGCAAGACCAAATGAAGACTAATGGATCACTTTATGATAAAAGGAATGATGACATGACTGAATCATGGATGAAAGTGATGGATGGGATGTGCCCTATGAAGAAACCACAAGATGAAGACTCCTTGACAAAGGAATTCATGGCATCGAAGGAATGAGCTCTTCAAGCAGCTGGTTGAGGAGTTGTTGTAGGTCCCTAATTAAGAAGGAGAATGAAAACAAGATTCTTACTTGGAAGAAACCTAGAAATTCCTAAGCCAAGAGGGAGCTTAGGTACATTCCTTCCATCAGAATGAGTACATTCTGTTATTGGAATTGATATCTCCTCCCTAATTGAGAGGGAGAGATAGACACATCATTTTGGTCTTCACCTGGAAAGACATAATGGAGGAATGGGTAATCATCTAGCATTTGATACTCTTTGAGATGAGACAGGGCATCCAAGATAAGAGTAGTTGTGGACCGATATTCTTTGAGGATTGGCTATCCAAGATAAGAATAGTCCAAAGTAGGTCATACTCAGTGAACACCTGGGTAGAGCATGTACCTTGAGAGACAATGGTTATGGTGTCTATGAACCATTAGTATTGCCAAAATTGTGCTCTGATCATGCGGATAGAGTTGTTAGTCAAGGCCTTGCTATGTAACAATGTTGGTTGATATGATGCTAGATAGATGGATTACCAATCTGATTCTTCTTATGAGAAATTCTTCAGATTGAGAATGACCAAGTACCATTATGAATACCTCCCTAGTTAAGAGGGAGTGTTGAAAAGTGTAACTAGGTTAGTCTTCATAATGACATGTAATTGTGACTTTTGTAAATGATGAATTATTATTGTAAGGCTTGCTTCATGGGTTTCATGAGAAAGAGATTTTATTTGTTAGTGGCTCCCATTGAGAGCCTTTAGGATTTGTCATTTAAAGTCAAAGAGTCAATGTCATGTATGAAGAGCCCTTGTTGGGCATGTGTCAAATGCATATGAGTTAACAACATTGTCAAATAGCCCTCCAACAATAAGCACAAGTCCTCCTCTTCATATCGACTTCAAAGAGGAGTAACAAACTCATGTTGGCTCATAGTTTGAAGACACAACTATTCGATGCACATGTCGTCTTATTATATAGTCGAACTACTATATATACATGGCTAGGGTCATCATAGAAGGGACAGTTCAAAAGTTCGGATGTTTGAGATTTTCGGGAAAACAGATGCAGTAATAAGCTTGTATGCTATCACAGGAAGGAACTCAGATGAAGAAGGGATAACAGGGTTCTATATATAGCTAACCACAGTCAACAGAGGTTCAAATCTATCTCTGAGTTTGGATGGACAGATTGCAGTAGTAAGTTTGGTGAGGTACAATTCAGTGTCATATCAGCTAGACAATAGTTTAGACAATGATACATCTATATGCTACAATTTACTGTACTTTCGAAGATTACAGTGTAGAATAGAGCAGAAAGGGTAGACAGAATTTTGGTGATACCATAGTGAGAAAGGTTTGGTATCATAATAGGAAGGAGTGATCAAGGCTTGGAAGGAATTAATGGTATCACATGGAAGAAGGACATTATTACATCATATGAAGCGAGGTATCTAACAACAAGAAGATCTCACAGTAAATAATATCCCAGTATGAAGGTAGTGATAAGATCTCAGTGACACTAAGAAGGTTGAAGTGGAAGAAGAGACAAGAAGAAGAGTGACTGTCAAGAGGACTTGGGTCTTGATCTTGGAGTGGCTAATAGGTCAAGGGTCTTGGCCTTGGTATTCATCAATTGTAATCTCTATAAGAAGAATTTGTGTGGTTTTTCCTCTCAAAGAATGAGAGGTTTTGGCCCTGGTTGATAACTTACATTATGTGTCTCTTGTCTATTTATGTTCATGTATTGGTTACTGTTTGATGAATATGAACACTAATAATCTAAGAGGAAGAAGATCCTAATCTAAAGAATTAAAAATCATTTACAAGCAATTACTAATCGAAGAGAATTCACCTAATACTAATTCCTTAGATTTCTCAACAATCACTTCAGATCTTCCATTTGTGATTATTGCAAGTGTTTGTAGAGAATTTTCCAGAGGAGAAACCCTTGGTATAAGGGCTAATTTTCTAAGAAAGGTTATTATAATTGCAGGATCATTTGTTGGGGTTGAGTTTCCAATGTTTGTAATATTTCAGAGGGTCAAATTTCTCATTCTTCTTGGAGGTCGAAATATGCTTGAGCCCAGGTTCATCATTTTTGGAGGCTGAATTTATTTTGAGGGCCGAAATTTCTTTGGGCTGAATTTACCGAAGTGCCTCATCCTTTCTGTGAGTTGAATTCAATCCTTCTATTCAGGCCGAATTTCATTTATTGGAGGTCGGGTTATTTACTAATGTTGAATTCCTTGGCAAGGCCAAGTTCATTTACTGAAAACTAAGTTATTTGTTGGAGAACCCAAGATCATTTGTTGAAGTCGAACTGATATTATTTAGGGGGGTCAAATTCATTATTCAAGAAGGAGGTTGAATTTGTATTTTGCAGAGGGCTAAATTTCTTGATCCAGGATGAGGCTAAATTGACATTTCCAAGGGAGATGATATGCCAGGTACAAGAAGGGGTTGAATTCACCATTTTAGGAGGGTCAAATTTACCAATAAAGTCAAATCATCCAAAAGGTTGAGATCTAAATTTGAGGGTCAAATTTGTTGCAAGAAAGGGTTAAAAAAATTGTTGGACCAGTTATCAGTTTTTGCACTTGATGTTTCAAAAAAGTGTTTCATGTTCCAAACCCTCCCTTGTATGCTAATTTTTGTGGAAAATTTGATAAAGTTTTGGTTTGTCCCTAATTTATATTGCTTTGTTTTATTGTTGGATTGAAAATTTGAGTACGGTTATAAAATCTAGTGTTTTTTTTCCAGCTATTAATATGTTTGATGAGAATTTTGTAGTTCCTATAGTACATCTCTATTATCACTAGTAAATTTCTTAGAAAGAATATAACAAAACATGTCAGAAAAATCTTTCATTATGTGGCTAAAGAGATTAATGGGATATCCTTGTACAGTCATTGTTGTAACATAAATTATTCTTCCAAATTACCCATTTTTTTCCAAGAATTCACTTGGAGATATCCCCAATAATTATAAGTGTAAAATTTGGTGATAAACACATTTTATATTGTCATCGTTAAAGTGTTCACCTTTTTGTGACATTGGACATTCATATTTCAAATTATTTGTATTTTCATGCTAAAAAAAATTCCAAGAATCTAAGATATTGTGTCATATTTGTCCTTAATTTTAAGTTAGTTGATATGTAATGGAATTTTTTTTAGAGGGCTTCGATAATTTTGATCATATCACCAAACATTTTTGTTTTTTATCCACAACCCCTTCATGTGTACCAAAGTTATGTAACTAAGTTACCAATGCTTCAAAGAACCAAAAAACTCTTCTCGACTGATATGGAATTCACTATGGTTGTGGAATTAAGGACTATGACCCCTTATCACATGGAAGAATTTTTCTTTAGGTGCCTTTTTATCATGCAAAATGTGGAAAATTAGAGATTAAGAAACATCTATATATATATTATATATATATATATAATATAATATATATATATATATATAAATAATAAAATAAACACACACTCTAAGAAGAATGTTGAACCACTTTTGTAAATGAACTAGAAAACTTTACCAATTTTCCACAAAAATCATCTTTGTGAGAAATTGCACAAATTTTTCATAAATTAGAGGAATTATTGATTAGGACCATTCACTTTTAGTGATCCAAATCATTTCATTTACATGTGTTGGAAAAATGTAGCAAGAAAGACTCAATTTGGTTTTAGCCTTAGTCAAGTTGAGTAAATCAAATTTCCACATCAACACGACAACTTGGAGGTGGTTAACTAGTGTGACATGCATCTTGTCACTCATCTAGCTCAGTAAATTCAAGTTAGAGGGCTTGGAGTTCAGTTATGCATGTGTGATTTGCTAAATTTTAGGAATCCGGTTTAGTTGTTTTCAATTTTATTCAATTAACTAGCCTCTAACTATTGTTAGAGTCAGTTCAAGGTTAGTTGTGCAATGGTACAATAGTCTAACTCAGGGATTTGTTAATTAACTGATCAATCAACCTAAAATAGCTAGTGTATGCAGAGAATTCAAATTCCTCAGTTGAAGTGGAGATGACAAGGAAATGTAACAAGTGGTTGTAAACTAGTTTGAGTGTGTAGGTGTTGCATGCAGTCAAATGATCAATCCTTGGGAATTGTGTAATCAATTGGAGGAAAATTCCTAAAAAATAGGGGCTAATTTTATGAGGAACCGCGTAAGGAAATAGGGGCCTTGATGAGAAAAGAATTGACTAAGTGTTGGCCATAGTTGTTCATTGAGAAGGGTAAACAATTATTCTTTTGCGGGTTGAGCTTAGAGTTGGAGCTAGCAATTGTAATAGATTATTTATTCATTTGATTAATGCAAAGAGGCTTGAGGGGTTTTTTCCAGTTGGGTTCCCCTAGAAATCAATACGTATTTGTGGTTTTTATTATTGCATGTCTATGCATGTTGTTCTAAATTGTGAATTTCATTCCGCAGATCAGTAGAGTAGAATTATGTCTGTTATGTCCCTATACTACTAGTGTAACCCCTTATTGTTATTAATACAACCCCCTTATTATATTGTTGTGTCCATGTAGCCCCCATATTGTTATTATTGTGCCCCATAGAAGCCCACTATTGTTATTATTGTGCCCTTACATTATTATTGTTATGTCGACTCTGATTATATTATGACCCCTTAGACTCCTATATATAGAAAGGAGGTCTTATCATTTGTATCATCCAATAATTGTTCATTTGTGTAATATAAAGGAGGTTTCCCCCTCGAAGAGGTTGACTTCTAAGGCATTGATATATCTTTTCTATCTTTTTGTGAGCTAGTTTCATAACATTTGGTATCAGAGCTTTGGATTCTCGAGTTTCGCTACTCCAAATAGGCCATCGTGGCATATTCGCTATAAATTTTTTTTCTGCGACGTTTCAGAAGCTAAAATAAATACCCATTTGAGATAAAATATCACTGAACCTCGTGTCTGAATTTCAGAGCTTTTCGTGCTATATTTTCGGATATATGATATGAGGAAGTTAGGGATTTTAGAAGATCTAGAATTCCATTTCAAACAAGTCATCGTGGAATTTTCGCTCTAATTTTTTTTCTACGAAGTTTTAGATTTTGAACATAAAACTGTTTGAGCCGAAATCTGGGTGAAGCTCGGGCCCGAATTTCAGATCTTGTTTCACTATGTTTTTAGAGATAGAGTCCAAGACATTTAGGGTTTCTGAGGCTCCCGAATTACATCCCAAACAGGTGACCTTGGGAAAATCGTCATAATTCTCTTTGAGCATCAGATTGAAATTTCATAAGTTACAGAGAGAGGATGGACTATAGTTTTATGTCTAAGGTTGAAACAGTGACACGTGGCACTTCGTACAAGTTCGCTCTATTGAACCAGTCTATAATCAGGTCATTGTGGGAGATTTGAAATAACTCTTCCTTGCAGAATCCAATCTTGATCAGACTTGCAGGGTTAGAAAGAGGACTTAGAGGGTTATTGCAGAAAGAAATTTCAGAACTTGTAGATCTGAAAGTACAGAGTTACAATCGTTTCAAGATCGAGTTCCTAAAATCAAGAAAATGCGATATGAGGAAGTTTGATGTTAAGGATTCGGTAAATTGGATACTACAGATGGAGCAATATTTTGATCTACATGAGGTGCAACTACTACAAAAGGTACGTATTGCATCTTTATATTTATAACCGGATCACTTTTTATGGTATAAAGGGCTTTTTTCTCGTAAACCACTTGTTACGTGGTCAATTTTCACGGAGGAAATGATAGCACATTATGAGGATACAAAGAGAAACACCTTCTTTAGCCAATTGATAAATCTCAAACAAAAGTGTTCAATAGAAGAGCACATTGAGGACTTTAAAAAATTGAATATAAGGGAAAACTATATTCCAGAGAAGCAGAGGATTTATGTTTCCATAGGGACTTTAAAGGATAACATTCAACATGAGGTTTGTATTTGGGAACCTGATTCATTGGAGAGTGCATTCAGGTTGGCAAGAAAAGTGGAAAGAAAAATTATGGAAACAAGGAAGTCTACCCCTCACAACTATAAATATGGAAGTGTTATTTCTCCTAGCCTTCCACAACCTACAAGGTTGACACCACAACAATTGGAAGAAAAAAGAGAAAATGGGCTTTGTTACAATTGTGATAACAAATACATTAAAGGTCATAAGTGTGCTGAGAAGAGGAGGAAGAAAAGGATTGAGAGATATCAAAAGAAGAGGACATACATTAGGAACCAACCCCAGTGAAAGAAGAAATGAATCTGACCATATCTTGTAAAGCATTGGCAAAAATTACCACTCCTCAAACTCTCAAGATAGAAGGAAATATCAAGAAGAAAAAGGTTCAAGAAGTGAAATATCACATTAAGAAAGAAGAAATGAATTTAACCATATCTTGTAATGCATTGGTCGGAATTACCACTTCTCAAACTATCAAGATACAAAGACATATCAAGAAGAAAAATGTTCACGAAGTGAAAAATCACATCGAGCATCAAGAAATGAATCTGAGCATATCTTGTAATGCATTGGAAGAAATTACTACTACTCAAACTCTCAAGATAGAAGGACATATCAAGAAGAAAAAGATTCAAGCAGTGAAAGATCACATCGAGTATCAACAACAAGTTCGTCCCTATACTACTAGTGTAACCCCTTATTGTTATTAGTACAAACCCCTTATTATATTGTGGTGCCCATATCGTTCCCATATTGTTATTATTGTGCCCTTACATTATTATTGTTATGTCGGCTCTGATTATATTATGACTCCTTAGACTCCTATATATAGAAAATAGGTCTTGTCATTTGTATCATCCAAGAATTATTCATTTGTGTAATGTAAAGGAGGTTACTCCCTCAAAGAGGTTGAATTCTAAGGTGTTGATCTATCTTTTTTATCTTTTTGTGAGCTGGTTTCATAACATTTGGTATCAGAGCTTTGGATTTTAGGGTTTCGCTGCTCCAAATAGGTCATTGTGGCATATTCGCTATAACTCTTTTTTCTGCGATGTTTCAAAAGCTATAAAAAAACCCATTTGAGACAAAATATCACTGAACCTCGTGTTTGAATTTCAGGGCTTTTCGCGCTATATTTTTGGATATATGATCTGAGGAAGTTAGGGTTTTAGAAGATCCAGAATTCCATCTCAAACAAGTCATCGTGGAATTTTCGCTCTAATCTTTTTTCTACGAAGTTTTAGATTTTGAACCTAAAACCCATTTGAGCTAAAATCTTGGTGAAGCTCGGGCCCGAATTTCAAATCTTGTTTCACTATATTTTCAGAGATACAATCCAAGACATTTAGGGTTTTTGTTGGTTCCCGAATTACATCACAAACAGACGAACTTGGGAAAATCATCATAATTGTCTCTTTGAGGATCAAATTGAAATTTCATAAGAAGTTACAGAAAGAGGACAGACTGTAGTTTTCTGTGTATGGTTTCAAGTCCTAAGGTTCAAACAGTGACACATGGCACTTCGTACTAGTTCGATTTACTGAACCAGTATATAATCAGGTCATCGTGGGTGATTTGACATAACTCTTCCTTGCAGGATCCAATCTTGATCAAACTTGCGGGGTTAAAAAGAGGACTCATAGGGCTATTGTAGAAAGAAATTTCAAAACTTGTAGATCTAAAAGTATAGAGTTACAGTCGTTTCAAGATCGAGCTCTTAAAATCAAGAAAAGGCGATACAAGGAAGTTTGATGGCAAGGATCTGGTAAATTGGATACTACAGATGGAGCAATATTTTGATCTACATGAGGTGCAACTGCTACAAAAGGTATGTATTGCATCTTCGTATTTAGAACCGGATCAATTTTTACATGATCAATTTTTGCAAAGGAAATGAGAGCACATTATGAGGATACAAAGAGAAACATCTTCTTTAGCCAATTGATAAATTTCAAACAAAAGTGTTCAATGGGAGAAGCAGAAGATTGATGTCTCCATAGGGACTTTAAAGGATAACATTCAACATGAGGTTCATCTTTGGGAACTTGATTCATTAGAGAGTGCATTCAAGTTGGCAAGAAAAGTGGAAAGCAAAATTATGGAAACAAGGAAGTCTACCCCTCACAACTATAAATATGGAAGTGTTGTTTCTCCTAGCCTTCCATAACCTACAAGGTTGACACCACAACAATTGGAAGAAGAAAGAGCAAAAGGGCTTTGTTACAATTGTGATAACAAATACATTAAAAGTCATAAGTGTGCTGAGAAGAAATTATTTTACATTGATTGTGAAGAGGAGGAAGAAAAGGATCGAGAAACATCAAAAGAAGAGGATATACATCAGGAACCAACCCTAGAGAAAGAAGAAATGAATCCGACCATATCTTGTAAAGCATTGGCAAGAATTACCACTTCTCAAACTCTCAAGATAGAAGGACGTATCAAGAAGAAAAAGGTTCAAGAAGTGAAAGATCACATCGAGAAAGAAGAAATGAATCTGACCATATCTTGTAATGCATTGGCCGAAATTACCACTCCTCAAACTATCAAGATAGACGGACATATCAAGAAGAAAAATGTTCACGAAGTGAAAGATCACATCGAGCATAAAGAAATGAGTCTGACCATATCTTGTAATGCATTGGAAGAAATTAACACTCCTCAAACTCTCAAGATAGAAGGGCATATCAAGAAGAAAAATATTCAAGCAATGAAAGATCAAATCGAGCATCAACAACAAGTTCGTCCCTATACTACTAGTGTAACCCTTTATTGTTATTATTACAACCCCCTTATTATATTGTTGTGCCCATGTAGTCCCCATATTGTTATTATTGTGCCCCATAGAAGCCCACTATTGTTATTATTGTGCCCTTACATTATTATTGTTATGTCGGCTCTAATTATATTATGACCCCTTAGACTCCTATATATATAAAGGAGATCTTGTCATTTGTATCATCCAGGAATTGTTCATTTGTATAATGTAAAGGAGGTTTCCCCCTCGAAGAGGCTGAATTCTAAGGCATTGATCTATCTTTTCTATCTTTTTGTGAGCTAGTTTCATAATAGTGTCTCATGATTTTAGATTAAATTTCTTGAACAGTTGCAATTCTATGAAATTTCTACAACATGAACACTTTGCTTATCATTATTAGTTCCATTTAGAATGAGAAAGTCCAAATGCTAAAGGATCAATTATCAATATTGTTAGTTGGCCTAGATTCATAACCAAAAGGATTATTTTTTCTTCCTATAGGTATTAGACATGAAAAAGAATTATATTAGTCCTCAAACAATAACAACCAAAACAGGGAAAATATGTGGACCAATAATAGGGTGAATACATAAAGATGGGTTACACTTTTTGGCAAGCACATGGGTTGGGAGGGGGAAAGGTATCTTGATCGAGCAATATTTTAGTTCTCAATTGAGTAATATTTTAGTCCTCAATCGAGCTATTTGAGGGCTTAAATATAAACCCTCGATCGAGTTATTCTTTTAAAATTCCCGCCCAAAATACGATGGGGAGTTTATGGTTGGAAGTTTAACCACGTGAAGAGCTCGATCGAGGGTTTCTTAAACCCTTGATTGTGCTATTTAAATTTTGACTTTAAGTGCTTGATCAAGCTTCTTAAGTTATCGATCGAGGTGTTGAGGGCTTAAAGAATAGAGTTTTAGCTCCCCTTCTACAAATTTATCTACAACATCATTTTGTATCCTCACAGACTTATGGCAATGTGTCCTTAGGTGGTGGAGTTGATCATGTTGGATTCGTGAATGCATCCTCTATCCAATGGCATATGAGTTTTGACATTTTTGTATTCGTATAACATTTGTCATCTATTTTCTTTTAAACGTTATGTTAGAATTTGTTTTGGACAATTTCAGAGAAATTGAATAAAAAATCAATAACATAAAATATACAAAACAATGTTTTTCAAAAAATACCACCATATTCATTTACGAGTCCTTTTCAAAAAGGTACTCTTGATTTTTTAATTTACTTAAATAGTAGAAAAAATTCTCACGTGAACACGTGTTTGAAGAATGCAATTCAAATATTAATTCGTCAACTTCGAAATTAATTAAAAAAATATAATTTGCATAAAGAAAAATAAAGTTTAATATATAACTTGTTTTTTTTCTGTGTAGATTATATATATATATTAATTATATATATATATATATATATATATATAAATATATTAAAAAAAATAATTATTTAGACTAAGTTATTCTACATGTATACACATACCTATTAAGATGTGTGAAATTTTGCAAGGACAAGCATTTCATCTAATGGAAATTTGATAGATTATATGACTAATTTTTTTGTAAAAAATATCATTAGGACAACAACATAATTCTCCACAAATTGTCTTTTTACTCGGAATCAAAATTTACAATACTTATAAGAATTTTTAGGGCTTCAATTAGATAAAAAAGTAAAATTTTGAAATTTTATTGCCACATTTGGCCCAAAAATGTAACCCATATTCGTGTATTCACCAAATAATAATTCAGTAACTAGTAATAGGTTTAACATAAACAACTAATAAAAAAATCAATATTTCCATTTTAATTATAGAATACAAAACCAAAAATCAAACCGAAAAAATGTATAATTTTTTCTTCTCAAATAAAATTAAATTTCTAATAATTTTCAATACAAATTTCTATAAAACCCACTCTTCCTTTGCAATGTATCAAGTCACTAGAGTTCTAGTTTATTCTTCCATATTATTATTCTCTTCTTAATTCATTTATATAATGCAATACAAGACACTGCATGATTGCTAGATTCTATTATCTATTCCCTTATCAATTATAGTATTCTAAGTCCTAGAATTCCCATACTTATCCATTAATCGACACATTTTGCACTTGGCCCGCTTTGTTCCTTGTTTAAAAATATTTCATTACATAACAACCCACTAAAGAGAGGTGCATTACATGACCATAACACCATTACTTTATTAAAAATTCCCTGTATGTGCATAACCAAACTTAAAAGGTGATCATTATATTTTTGTTTGCAATGGGATTGGTCATCCCATTATTCTTCTATGTTTACAAACTATTCGAAGTCCAGAAATATCCACCTCAAGAGCGACACTTTTTGCAAGTCCCAATTGTAGAATACTATTAATTTTTCTTTATTACACTGCCACCTAATTTTTATGATAAAAGTACTTAATATGCACCAATTCTCAATGTCAAATATAATTTTGATAATTTGATCATTATTTTGAATTCTAGGATTTTAGGACATGTGAATTCTCTAATTATGGTATTTATATAAAGATTTCTAATTGCTATGAAGAGGAAATTTTAGGATTTTAGGACATGTGAATTTTCAAATTATGGTATTTATATAAAAATTTCTAATTGTTATGAAAGGAAATTTTCTTTATTACATTGCTATTTAATTTTTATGATAAAAGTACTTAATGCACGCCAATTTTCAATGTCAAACATAATTTTGATAATTTGATCACTATTTTGAATTTTAGGACATGTGAATTCTCAAATCATGGTATTTATATAAAAATTTCTAAATGCCTTGATAAGAAGAGAATTCCTATAATAAAACTTTGAACATTTTTATTTATTCTCGAAAATATATTTATACAATATGCTTGTTCTTACTAAATAGGTGTATGTAATTATCCCTTTTTAATCATATGCAATGGATCCAAATCTAAAGTGCATTATTACCACAACTCACACAAATACGCTAATAAATATTTAATACTAATCTTGATTAAATTAGATTATACAACTATAATGTATTAACCTAAGATTATCTTCAACATCCCCCACCCCCATCTAAGTATAAACATAGTTCAAAGGGAAAGGAATATACTCCAATGCAATGCAATCATTGATGAATGGATACATATCACCAATCCAAGTAGTATGAACTAGCACTCACACTTTTGTTCACACAAAGCAAATCAAATATATATTAATAGGGACACACTCAACTATTTATCATAGATCCAAACATGGAAACAAGGACATACACATCTATCTACCAATGTCATCAATGGTACTAAGCCTTACTAACCTTTACAACATGTAAATAGGGACAAACAATGTGTTCACTACAAATGTGGAATGGACCTCCAGCTTCACTTCAATTTTTCTCTCCAGTTGGTTATGCCTCAGGAAGAAAGTACGAAGTGAAATAGTGGTGTCGGGTCTCACCATATATTTAATAGAGGTTGTCCACCTCACTAAACAACTCATGTGTAGCTATTGTGCTTGATGTTATCACTAGATCATGAACAACATTATGGTAAGAACGACACTAAAACACCATCCATGGTTTTAGTTTTCTTCTTTACTCATTTAATTTTTCAAAATAGCCAACAACTAGTCTTTGAGCTAACCACGAACATGAGATCATGATTGACCTCTTTCCTTTGTTTCCTTCAACATATTATTTTTTAAATAAAATAGAGGAGTGGTATATTGTTGACCCACCACCATGAGGTTTTAAGTCGTTCACCACATTTTAAAACCTTTAAAATATTATTTTTAACCTTTTTATTTGAGCCACTACATTCATTCTTTATGTTCTTTCACCAATGTTGAGATGTAATAGTCTCAACATTGTTTGAGCTTCAACCAACCTTGGATCAACCTTTCCTTATATCAAACGAAGCCACTAATAACTTTTTTTTCTGCATTCAACTCTCATCCATCGTGTACTTTTTGAGATTCAATCCTAGCAAACACATATTGTACAAAAGCACTAGACTCAATAGCCTAAGAATGTCAGATGTCTCAAACAAACTTAATGATCTTGCATATCTTGAACAAAATACATTTACATTTCTTTGCAATCTCTTAATGTGTGACCTAGATATAGTTTCATTGTGCAATAATGAATTTGATCCAATTTGTTGGCTTATAACAGTTGATATAACAAAGGCAACTTGATCATTTCAAATCAATGTGATATCTTGCAAATTTGAATTACTTAAGGAAGATCTAACGCTAGACTTGATTTTTTTTTAATTATGCATAAAACCTTTATGCTTAGGTGTTACAACCTCCAAAGAGGATGTCAACTTTAACAACCTTTTGACTTCAAATAGGGCAATTTCTTCTTCATAAGACGATTTTTTCTATTAGGTAGATTGATTCTTGTTGCAACATATCCAAGTAAAGCCAACTTTAATATACAAGTCAAAAAAACTAAACAACTCATTGAATCATACACATTGTCACAACGGATCTAATAACTTATTCAAATTTGGCATTGAATACGAACTACTCACAACCAATGTGCACTCAACTATTCAACAACTCATTTTAACTCCTCAAG
Organism: Pinus taeda; assembly: GCA_000404065.3. Taxonomy (NCBI): domain Eukaryota; kingdom Viridiplantae; phylum Streptophyta; class Pinopsida; order Pinales; family Pinaceae; genus Pinus; species Pinus taeda. The sequence continues at coordinate 327,894 of APFE031482416.1, forward strand.
AGATGGTATCACTCTCAAGTGGGCCTCACGAGATTCCACAAATGAATTGATTTGTGAGAACCACACCTACACTATCTCTCTAGATTAAATTTTAACAACAAAAACATTCAACTAAATCATACACCTATCCTACCATTATCCTATGAAGCATTACATCTTAGGCCCTCATCTTGCTAGGCTCTCTCATGAGGTAAGTAAGCCTAATCTCGTGCTATCATAAAATTGTTATAAATATTGCAATAAGTAGAATTCCCATAGTGAAATTATGATTTTCTTATTCTCAAAGAGATATTTATGCAATATGCTTTCTCCTATAAAATAGGAGTATGTAGTGTCCTTCCCTACTCACATTAGGGAAATTTGAGGTCTAAAATGGGCCTCCTAAGAAAAATAATAAAATAATAGTTATGAACTTTTAAATAAAAAGAAAGGAAACTATTTTTTTTTATTGTACTCTCGGTTTATCTGCTTATAAGTTTACTCAAATTTCAACTGTAGACACCCATTGGATGCGGAATTAAATTCCACATCCAAGGAGTACCCACATTGCATACTTCTTAGAAGACCCACATCAGAAGAAAAATTGAAGATACATTAAAAAACATGTTTAACATGTTTTTTAAATGTATCTTAAATTTTAATACATTTTTTAATGTATCTTCAATTTTTTCAATGTGGGTCTTCTCAAAATTATGCAGAGTGAGTACTCATAGGGAGAGGAATTTAATTCCACGTCCAATGGGTGTCTACACTTGCCATTTGAGTAAAACTATAAGGAGGTTAGTCAAATATACAATTAGAAAAAGTAGTATTCTTCTTTACCCTCCAAAATATTACCCCTGGGGATGACATCATCATCTTGAATCCTATGTTGGAAAATGTAACTATGTTCGGTATTCAAAATGTACTTGATTCATTATGTAATGTATTTGTAAAAAGAATAAAGAAAAGAATTTTATTATTATTTATTATTGTGACTTATTAAAGCATGGGTTTCATGTTTGGGTCACCATGTTTTAGGTCAAAGTCCCCATTGAGGACTTCTAGGATTTATTATAAGTCTATATAGTTATTGTACATTTAAAGAGACCCTTCTTGGGCTTTTGAATCATGTAAAAAGGTTAAGTATTGAGTCAAATATGAATTATGTAACTTGCACACCATGTCGGCCTAAGAGAAGATCAAGTCGGCCTAAGGACACTATTCGACCCCACAAGAAGCCTTTAACAGAAAGCACATCGAATTCATTTGGAGCATCATTGTCTCATCAAATTCAAATTCTCTTGTAGATGGGAAGAAGTGCGAAAATCTCTTGTTGTTGGGCAGAAGTGTGAAGTTCTTTTGTAGCTGGGAAAAGGTGCAAAGTTTGTTGCCGGGAAGCTGAAGTGAATGCGAGTTTGGGGAAGTCTAAGGAGATAAGGAAAATCGAAATTTTGGTGTCTCTCTCTCTTTGTTCCAGACCCTAGATTGGGAGATCGAAGTCTTCCAAGTTTTAGTGTTGCCAGAAGCTGTCAGTTGTCGTAAGTTGTTACATAGTCGAAGTTGCTGGGAAGAGGTCAAATTCTGAGAGGTTGACTTGGCGTGGAGGGAAGGTCATGTATTGGTCTAGGGTGAAGAGTCTCAAAGAATACTATTGAAAGGAATAATTATCTTGATTGGGTTTTCTCCTTGAGGGGGGTTTTGCCTTGGAATGTACCTACATCTGATGTCTATTGTTTTATGTGTTGCTGCTTCTAGTAATTGCTTGATGAACTAAATAAAGAAGATATAAAGAATCGTAATAATAAGAAATGTCACAAGTAATTATCAAGAACAAGAAAATATTTACTGCCTTTTTGATTTTCTAACATGGTATGAGAGCTTTGGTGAAGAAGGAAGAAAAAGGAAGTCTCAAGCACTGGATCCATTCATAGGTACAATCTCAGGGAAGGAGTCTATTATATTCAAGGAGGATGTCTAACTCAATCAAGGGTGAGAACCAACTTGAAGGAGCATATAACTTCAGATCCTGGAAGAATAGGATTGACCTAATCTTCAAAAAGAACAAGGTGTTGGTCTTGGTAAAAGGAAATGTAAAGAAGCCTATAGAAGAAGCCAGTGATGCCGACAAAGTGAAATTCAGGTATTTAGAATTGGTGGTTATGACTCTGATGGTAGAAGGGATAAAAGACAATCTTGTCCTATTCACAACTAACATCGATCATGCTCGGGAAATGTATAAAGCCTTGTCGAATTTGTTCACTATTAAGAACATTGGTCAAGTAGCAAGTTTGAAGAATGAGATGAGGACTACAAAGATGACTAAAGAAGATATTGTGGCAACCTTCTTTGTAAAGATAGCTAGACTCGGGGATGATCTCTTTGCCATTGATGAGATTGTTCTAGACAAAGAACTAGTGATCACCGCTCTATTGGGATTTCCACCCTCTTTGGATGTATTTGCTGCAGGTCTCAACAATTGGAAGGTAGCTCCCACCTTTGAAGAATTATGGACCACCTGTAGTCAAGAAGATTTAAGGATCTCAATGGTTGCCAATCCTAAAGAAGTATCAAATGCTTATGTTGCTCATCATAAAAGAAAGAGACGGAAGAGACCATGAAAGAAAGTTGACATGTCCAAGATAGAGTGATATCAATGCCATAAGAAGGGTCACTACAAAAGTGACTGTCCTGAGAATCCAAAGAATAAGAAGAGAGGAAGGGATCAAGCAACCTTGTTGTAGAAGGAGACTCAAAGAAAGTCAAGCTCGAATAACCCAACATTAGGGACTTACATTATTAATTCCTTTGCTTGTAGCTTTACATATCTTGTTTTATATGTTTTAGAATTTATAGGTTTTTAACATATTTTGGAAAAGACATTTTTTGTATTGTTTTAAGTTTGTAGATTTCCCTCAAGCATTGGAGGGAGCCCCTAACAACTTCCAAAGATAAGTATCTCATGTCTTTTCATTTTTGAATTCATGTACTCATTTAGTTTTGATTATATTAAATACTAATCACCTTTCTCCCTCTATTGTCTTGATTAGGAAAACATCTACAAGAAGGAGGATCTCTAAAGACAAGGTTAGTCAAGAAACAAAGGTAGGTTTTAAATACATTGACTAAAAGGATTATTCATTTGATGATCTATTACTAACTTGGTTATGATTAGCTATATTGAATCTTAGTGATTCTTGTTTGGGTGATTCATCTCTTGATAAATCTACCCACCCCACTCTTAACTGATTTTGTAGAACCCTAGACAGGTTTTGAAAAACCCTAACCGAAGGGTATGCCAATGTGAATGTCTGAAACCCTAAATTGCTTAGGGATATTATGAAATGTTAGTTGAAGTTTTATTGATGATGTCATGTTTGGGATTTTAGTGTGATTGGGAAAATCCTAACTTGTTAGGATTGAATGATTAGGTGTAAAGTCTCAAAACCTTGTAGTTTTGGTTAAGTTGGGTTTGTTATGTTTCTACATTGGAACCCTAGCTCATTAGGGTTTGGTGTAATGTGTGAGCAAGACCCTTATATTGTCTTAGAAATGTTTTCTTTGGTATGTGTGTGTTTTTCTGATCAAACACTAGTATAATCAAAATGATTGTGTGTCTAACTCTTATTTGATATTGTTGTTAAGTTGGGTTTGACTAACACATATGAAATGTATTTTTCATGATGATAAAATCTAGGCATATATGTAGATATGTCATTTTGGTTGAATTCCTAGGTTGGTCTTGGTCAAATGTATTTATGTTATTGGACATATGCTATGCTTATGTATGGTTATGAATTCCTAGATATGTGTGTTGACCTAGTCATTGATGGTCATGAGTCTTAGGATTTAATGGAAGTCCTTGTCTAAGGTTCTAGGATGATGATATCTAGAAATCTAGGGTGTTATAGCTAAACCATAGTGAAATTAAAATTGTCTAGTATGTGTGATATAAAAATCAGAAATCTATTAGATGATTGTTGAAAATGAAAATCTAGGGTTTTGCAGTTAAATCGTAGTAGTGACATTGTCTAGTAATCCTAGTAGTGACATTGTCTAGTGTGAAATGTAACAATATGAGATCTATGCATGCAATGATTATTGAGAATGTGAAAATGGAATTCTAAGGTTTTGGAGTTGAACAATAGTCAAAGTAAAATCTCTGAAATATGATGATTTGAGATTTTTGTAAGATTGATGAGATTGTGAAATTGGAATTCTAGGGTTTTGGAGTTAAACTGTAGTCGAAGTAGAAACCTCTGATATATGATGACTATATGATAATTTGAGATTTGTGAAAGAATGTTGAAATTTGAATTTTTGGTTGAGATTGATAATTAATCATAAATATAGGGTTTACAACTAACCCTAGTGGTATTTGGTCATGTTAGTGGTTGATTGATGGTTTATTGAAAACCTAGGGGTTGGAACTAACCCTAGTGGAAGCTAGTCAGGTTAATGACTAAGTTGTGATTGAGTTTGATTGATTGTATGAAATATAGGATTTATATGAACCCCTAGTGAGAAGTCTAACATGTGTATTTTGAAAGGTTGTTAGATAGTTTATAGATATGTCTAAATTGTTTCTAGGTTTTGTTATATGTTGTAGTAAGGTATGTCATACCTTTGAAAGACACATTGAAACCCTAGATGGAAAGAATGTTGTTATGAAGTAGTATAGGGTGTTTAACAAAGTCCCTAGCAAGATGTTGAAGAGTATGTCTCTTGTTTGTAATTGAGTTTGGGTATCTGATATGTATAAATATGAAATGCTTGTGCGATTCTGATATGTCTAATATCATGTTTCTATATATTTGGTTGTACTTTCTATTCAAGTTGTGCAGGTACACAATCTTCAAATTGGTGAAGATACTTGTTGATGTAATAAGCATGATAAGGTTGATGATAACTATGATGAAATAGTTGGAAGCCACGAAAGATTCTCTGATGTCGAAAAAGAAAAGGAAGAAGTTGATCTCTGGGAGGAAGCATGAATAGAAGAGATCTCCCTAAGATTAAGAGGGAGTCTGGATAAAGAGGTTCTTCTTGGTTAAGAGGGAGGGCATAGCTTGGTATTAATTGAAGAATGAATTTCAGAGCATATGTTGTTGCATGAGAAGTAGGAAGGAAAACATATGATTGAGGAATCTTTTGTCAAATATTTGGCTGACAATCCTACTATGGAAAGTTGAGAAGCAACATTACGTTGTTTGTAAGACCTTAAAGGTTTGTATTTGATTATGTACACGTGAAAGTATATTATTGATTGGGGTTGTGTTTGTACAAGTGAATCTCTCGAAGGATTTTGTTAGCATGTCGGTCACCAATCAGTTTGATTGGGAGAGATTGATCATTCTTGATCTACTGAATCAAGGGGTGTTGAGGCTTTGCGAGTGTAGCAATGTCTGGGAAGACATTTGGCTAACACTTTGTGTTGATGTTTGAGTCTCGAAGTTGGAAAGGTGGTGTTGATCAAAGAGCTATGTTCTGGATATACTCTTGGATTTTTGGGTTGATGGTTAGCAAGTAAGCCTGAGGGTACCTAAAGGGGCTAAAAACTTGAGTCCATCTTATTCCCACCTGGATAGATTACCTTGGTCAGGAATCTAGTCCTTGGTATTGTGGTGCCTAAACTATTGAGTGAGTGTTTGGACAGATTTCCCTGGTCAGGAATCTAGTCCATGGCATTGTGGTGCCTAAAGTTCTCCATGGTTCATATGGTTTGAGATCTTCCATTGTATATGTACATTATGAATACCTCCCTAGTTAAAAGGGAGTGTTGGAAAACGTTACTATGTTCGATCTTCAATAATGTACTTGAGTCATTATGTAATGTACTTGTAAAAAGAATAAAGAAATGATTTGTTAGATCTAAGACTTTTGTGATCCATAATGTAGAGATATGTCTTTCAGATTAATCACATTATTAGGATTTGGTTGACGTTTCGAACCAATTAATGTTGTTCATCCTCAGGACAAGGTGAGAAATCAATCAATCAAAAGGAATAAATAGTATGGATGCATCATTGCTGAGAGTTAGCCGTTAAGAGTTAGTCGTTGGTAAATTACCTTATTAACTAATTTACTAACAGCTAACTCTTAACGACTAACTCTCGGCAGTGATGCATCCATACTATTTATTCCTTATGATCAATTGGTTTCTCACCCTGTCCTCAGGATGAACCACATTATTTGGTTCAAAACATCGACCAAATCCTAATAATGTGATTAATTTGAAAGAAAAGAATTATTATTATTAATATTGTGACTTATTAGAGCATGGGTTTCATGCTTAGGTCACCATGTTTTAGGTCAAAGTCCCCATTGAGGACTTCTAGGATTTATTCTAAATCTATATAGTTATTGTACATTTAAAGAGACCCTTCATGGGCTTTTGAATCATGTAAAAAGGTTAAGTATTGATTCAAATATTAATTATGTAACCTCCACACCATGTCGGCCTAAGAGAATATCAAGTCGGCTTAAGGACCCTATTCGACCCCACAAGAAGCCTATAAAAGGAAGCACATCGAATTCATTTGGAGCATCATTCTCTCATCAAGTTAGAATTCTCTTGTAGTTGGGAAGAAGTGCGAAAATCTATTGTTGTTGGGCAGAAGTGTGAAGTTCGCTTGTAGCTAGGAAAAGGTGTGAAGTTTGTTGCCGGGAAGCCGAAGTGAATGTGAGTTTGGGGAAGTCTAAGGAGACAAGGAAAATCGAAATTTTGGTGTCTTTATCTCTCTATTTTGTGCCCTATATTGGAGGAGCGAAGTCTTCCAAGTTTCACTGTTGCCAAAAGCTACTAGTTGTTGCATAGTCGAAGTTGCTGGGAAGAGGTTGAAATTCTAGGAGGCCGACTTAGTGTGGAGGAAAGTTTTGGTCTTTGTCTAGGGTGAAGAGTCTCAAAGAATACTATTAAAAGGAAGAGTTATCTTGAATGGGGTTTCCCCTCAAGGGGGTTTTGCCCTGGCATGTGCCTACATGTGGTGTCTATTGTTTTATGTGTTGTTGCTTCTGGTAATTGCTTGATGAACTAAATAAAGAAGATATAAAGAATCGTAATAATAAGAAACATCACAAGTAATTATCAAGAAAAAGAAAATATTTACTGCCTTTCTGATTTTCTAACATCCTATTGGTTCTCTTAAAATCAATTTTGTTAGTACATTTTTTGTTTTGAAGACCATTTTTTCCCTCAAAATTCCCTAATGCACTCCATTGATCCTAATCTAAAGTGAGTTGTTATCACAAACTCATGTACATGTCTAATTCTAATCTAGACTAACTTAAAATAATACAAAGACGTCATACTAACCTAAGATTATCTCTAACATTTACCCCCTTAGTACATACATATTTCAAAGGGAGAGGAATGACACCATAAAAGATTTCGAACATATACCAATTGGAATCAATTATCGATGGATGGGAACATACCACAACTCCAAAAATTAGTTGTAGGTCTTGTACTTTTATTCACACTACAACTAAGCAGAAATAGAAACACAACCAACTATTCATCATAGATCCAAACACATATATAAGTACATACAGATATGTCCACTAAATATGATCAATGAGACTCCGCTTCACTAACCTTTACAATGTGTGAAAAGGGATAAACACACTTCACTCCAAATGTGGCATGGCCTTCAACTTTGTTTCAAGTTTGGTCCTTTTGGTTGTGCCTCACCAATAAGGTACATATCAAAATAGTCTAGTGGGACTAAATCCTCACTATGTCCTAATCGGTGTTGTCCACCTCCCTAAACAATGCATATATAGCCATTACACTTTATCACTACCGCTATATTAAAACAACAATATGGTACCATCTTCTGGCTTTACTATTTTTGAATCACTCGTTTTCCACTATAGTTGACAACCAATCTGTAAGTTAGCCATGAACTCAAGATTGTGATAGACCTCTTTCCTCCATTCCTCTAATTTTTTATTTTTAATCAAAATTATTCTAATACAAGAGAAGAATGAATTACCTTTGACCAACCACTATGAGGATTGGAACATTGCACCTCATTTATATAACCTTTAAATGTATAACTTCAACCCTTTTCTTCAATTCACCACATTCATTCTTTACGTTTTTTTCACCAATATTGAGTTATAGTAGTTGTCATTGTTGGATCTTGGATCAGCCTTGAATCAACCTTTCCTAGTATTGGATAGAGCCAACAATAAATTTTCGTTATGCATTTGATACTCACAAGCAGTTTGGCCTTCTACTTTTCGATATTTGATCTTAGCAAAACATGGGTTCTCCAAGAACATTGAGAGTTCATCCGAGTTGCTTCACCAACTAGAACACTTAGAGGAGCTCCTGTGTCAATCACTCTCATTCCTCTAATCAAACATCTGTAGCACTCATAGACCTTGCAGTCTAGTCACTATGTCACAGTGCCACCTCAATGTCCACTTAGCGGCAATGTCACATTCAGGTTGCGCCTCCTATCCAATCAGCTGGCCAACTTGGCACCCAGTGAACACCAACTACACCTGCCACATCAACTCCAAGGTTTGCCAAGTGTCATTTGTATAAACTACCACATGGCATACAAAGTTAACTTTGACTTTTTGCTTAATTTGACCAAAATGTTGACTAACCATAACTTTTTCATATGAACTCAGATTGAGGTGCCATTCACGTCATTGGAATCGAATTGTCAAGATCTATGAGTTGATGATGTTTCCATAAACTTTTGAGCACTTTGATTTCTGAGGATTTCCAAAGCCTCCTAGATCATTCTTGCCCTCTAAGGGACTTTTGGACCCCAAAATTTACATAAATAGATCATACATGTTTTCTCTTATTTACAACAAAACTCATACTCTTTTCAACCTAGCAAAGCCGAAAATATCACCATGTTGCATATTCAAGTGATGTCACACTTCATCACTTTTACAAGTTTTTGCCCACCTATGGGGTCTTTAAAAATCAACATGTTATTTACAATGATGGCCACTTATCAAACAACTCTGCAAGACAATTCACACTTTCAGTCATCAAGGAAAGCATTCTCTCTTTTTCAAGTTGTTTCTATAGTTGGCCTTCTTCTTGTAGCTGACCTGCTTCATGAGTTGCTTCACTATTTGGTTCCTTCACAACCCTCTTATCCTTCTTGGGACGTAGTGCTAGATGGAGTGTCCAACATGTGGCTTCCTCATTTTCATCCTTGTTGCAATGGTTGCAATGACCTTTCTTCCTCCAGGTTTTCTCGCCCATCTTTTTCTCCTAATGTGGGGAAGGGTCTTTATGACTTGGCTTCTTTCTCATTGCCATAACTTTCATGTACACTATCATTTTTTTCAAACACTTGGCAACAACATGGTTATTCAAACCACAAAATGTACATGGTTTTCTACATCATAAGTTTTGCTCATCATTGCCAATTTTTTTCTAATCAAAATGAACATTAGAATATTGACACCTTTTATACTTTTCTTGGTTGTCTCTAGTGAAAACCTGGTGAGCAAAGCTTGCCTTAGTTCTTTCTTTGAAATGCTTACTATCACTGGAATGTTGTGATGTGCTCTCAGTATCCCGAACTGACTCAGACTTAAAGACTCTCCTATCTCTATGGGTTTGGAGCCTCCTCCAACTTCCTCTCTGATATAGCCAATCTTGCATATCGAGGTAGTTCCACCACTTGGATGGGATTCACAATGCCCTAGCCATTAGCTCCAAGGATTCCTCCTTCATGTCCCATTTTCTTTAGTAGCTTCAAACCATTGTTTGTAGTGTGATTTTCAACAACACCAAAATCATCATCATGAAATGGAGTAATTACACAAGGATAATTCTTTACCTCCATTCCTATCTGTAACACTTGGTCATCTTCTAGGAGTTTGATCAATTCCTCTTTTCGCCCTACTTTGGACAATAGTGAAGTCAAAGCTTCTAGGAAGCCACCTTGGTTACCCACTACATAGGAGGTATCATCAAATGTGCATACATTCATATCTTCATAATAGGAACCTTGATTGATATACCTGTCATGGCCATTAGTTGGCCTAATCTTGGAGGGACTTTTTGCCTCCTTTGTAGTGGAACATTCTCCAACTTGTTCCTCCACAACCTACTCTAGCATGAGTTTCAACTTCTGCTTCTCATCCTCTGCTTCTTGCAGCATCCTCTTCAACTCGGCATTCTCTGCTAGAATGCATTGGTTGATCACTTCGAGCTCTTAAAGCCTCACTCGCTTCAATCCTTCACTCATCTTTGATTCAACACATGCAATCTTTTGTCAATCATGCTCTGATACCAAACTTGATCCGATTGAGGGTGAGCCTCTAATACGAACTTGATCTGGATTTTTCTCACTTAAAAGGATTAGATTTATAGGACTATTTTAATTGAACTTGATTGCATTTGAAGGCTTGAATCCAATTTGAATTAAAACATCATTTAATTGTGCTTTTTCTCTCTCTATCATCACTTAATGCATTTCAAACTAATTGTGGGAAGTAGAAAGACATGCATGAGAAACATGAGACAAGATACCAAACACATAAGGGAAGATATCACCAAGTTGGTAACGAAGTTCACCCCGTGTGGGCTACGTCTCCAGGCTCATGAATCCATGAACCGCTTCATTCTCTTCTTCAAAGATGCTCTCCTTTACAAATGGCTAAATTCCCACATCAAGTGGCAATAGGATTCCCATAACACTGAAAGTATCGAAGAGATGCTCTCATACATGTTGATTTTTGTGGCTATGGTCGATCTTCATAATGTATAATTGAGTCATTATGTATTTGTAAAAGCATATTTAAATGCTAAGGAGTCAAAAGAAAATTATTTCGAGTAAAAGTCCCATTGTGACTTTCAAAAAGATTAAATTTAAATCTTTGAAATTTAAGTTATGGCCCCAAAACATAAGGTTTATCTCCTCCTAGTCAAGTTAGCACTCTTGAATGTTCTAGACAAATCGGCCCCAACAAGGGACACATCCATTCGACCTAAAGAAACAACTATATAAAGGCCCATTTGCCTCTCCAAAATATACACACATAGCTCGCATCATATGAGCCAACTTCGCCTACTTTGAGGCTTTGTGGCTCAAATATGTGGTAAACAAAGGCTTGCGTCTGTGGCTCGCTTTTGTGATGTATATGGCTCGCATCTCTAGTGGATATGGCTTGTACTTATAGAAGGATAAGGCTCACACTGGTGGTTAGATCTAGCTTGCATTTGTGGCTAGATACAACTCACTTCTGTGATGGCGTATGGCTCACATCTATGGCATCTATAGATCAGATATGTGCTTCGTATCAGTGGAAGGCCAAGATGTTAGAAGTGCAAGATCAAGAGAGTAGTGTAGAATCAAGAAAGCAATGCAGGATCAAGAGTAGAGTGTCAAATCATATGACTTGACTAGGAGGGTGGATAGTAGACTAGATTTGACCTAGTTAGACTAAAATGTGCCTGTTGAATTAAAGGATTTTCTATTGAAAAGGGTTGTTGGATTTTCCCCTTTAAGGGTTTTCCCAGGGTAAAGCTCTTGTCTTCTTGTGCATCTGTCTCTTTATGATCTCATTGTACTAATGTGTTATATGGTTGATGTATTTTTGTATAATTATTGAATGATAGAATACTAATAAGAATATAAAAAGTTCAAAGATAATTATCTGGTTGATAGACACTATAAAAATCAACAATACATAATACCGACAGTTGATTCTCACAAGAAAGTGGCCATGTCTCTCTTACAAAGAGGTGATCTCTTATGAATGGGTTGATCTCTCACAAGCATGTGGCATAAACTACACTCTCTCACATAAAGTGGCAATAGGTCCTCTTGAATATGTTGTATAGATTCAAATCATACTCATCATCATCATACTAGTCTCGCAATTATGAGACCAATGACTGCAAACATGACTACTTTATGATGAAGTGTCAGAGTGGCATTTTCTCAACACTGCACCATCTTGGTTTGTGAGCAAATGTCAAATGATAATTTCCTTGTGACGATTCTAATCTTGTTGCTTTGTTGTAGCATAAAAATATCACCAAATCCTGCAACATACATTTGTATCTTCACAATATCCCAAAAAGAGACAAAAACCATGAATACATAAATCTTACTTTGGTTCTCATGCCAAGGCGGTCAAGAGTTGTTCAAAACACTACTAACACATCATCAACACATTTGTCTCATCATTCTGTGAATTTTGATTGTAGACTCGACCATCTTCTGGAAAGTGTGCCACTGCATTGAACTTCGTGCCAAACATTAATGGAAAACATGGGCTTCTGCCACAAGCCCTCATATCTGCTTCTCAAATCTCCATTCTGACTATGCCATTGAATTCCTTAAGAAATTCAGAGAAAAATGAGTATAAACTTGACTCGATTATGTAACCTTCCATTCTAGGCTCCTTAGTAATCTTTAAGATGCCATAAGAATATTTTAAAAGTATTCCCCTAGAATATACCACAAATTATTCTACAAAATATTCTACCTTGGGCACTATAACTAGGCAAGGTTCCAACTCCATGTTTCACCCGCGCATTGTCCTAGTTTCCACGGCTTGGCTCTGCCTTTGCCATGCGAATAGACTGGGTTCAAATAAACATATGTTGGGTGAATTTCACAAAGCTATATGTTGGCATATTGGTTAGCACATTGTATTTAAGGCATTGTTGGTTGGGGAGGTCCCGGGGTTAAACCCATGGGCCTCCCACTTGTTTTTTTTATATATAACAAACAACATACATTAATGATTTATGCACATTGGTTGTTATATGATTATAATATAGTTGGAAACAAAAACCAACAACCAAAAATTCATGAGGCTATCACGTCTTTCGAGGGGTGCTTGAGGTCACGTGGCACCCTTTCATAGAGCCATGTGGGGACTTTTCATAGGGCCACATGGCACTCTATGATTGGCACACTTGCAGTCCAATCACCATGTCACAGTGCCACTTCAACGTCCACTCAATTGTCACATGTCTAATTCACGTTATGCCACTTATCCCGTCAACCTGCCAACATTGCACCCAGTGAGCACCAATTACACTTACCACGTTAGCTCCAAGTTGTGCCAAGTGTCATCCGTACAAACTACCATATGGAAAACAAGGTTGACTTTGACTTTTTTCTTAATTTAACCAAAACTTTGACTAGTCATAACTTTGTCATACGAACTCGGACTGAGGTGTCGTTCATGCCATTGTGTTAAAATTGGCAACTAGGGTCAAACTCCATGTGGGTCACCTCATTTATGGTAGCTATTTTTCCTAGATTCCTCTTGTCGAGAGATGTAGGATTGATCTAAAGATCATCCAATTCCGACAAGTATTTATGGAGATATGAATTTATTTGTAATTACTTGACAAATTGTCAAGGTCGGCTAGCAACTAAATGTGTGGCACAAATCATATAAATACAAGTGAGATTGATTCATTTCAAATCATCTCATCATCTCTCATTCTTCTCTCTCTCGTTGTATGATTGGGTATACACAAGGAAGAGAATCTCTCACACGTGGGAAGCAAGAAGACGTAGGCTGAAAGAGGACGCAGAAATTGTTGACTGCGTTGACCGAGTTTCACTGAGGCAGCTGAAGGCATCTTTGACCTGCATTGACGAAGCATTGATTCATTAAGGGTGCGGTTTTGGTGTGGCTGCCTCTCCTAGGCACGCTGCAAATTTTGGCACAAAAATCGAGGCAATATGTTCACAGGTTTGACTGGTGTTGACTGCCCTAGTTTTGGGCAATAGGTTGACTTCAGTGAGCAATAGTTTGACTGTGTCTTTGGGGTTGTTCAAGGGCTATTTCTTCATGTTGTTCGAGGGCTAGTTGACTGGAAATTGACCAAGCATATTGGAGGTCAATTTCAATTCGTTTGACCAAGTTTGACTTTGTTGATTTAGGGTTTGCTACCGCTGATATAAAATTATAGAATTCTGATTTTTTACTATTTCTCTCTGCTGAACTATTGAAGATAAAAGAAGATTTAATCAAAGGGTTTCCCAACATTGGGATTTGTCCTTGGCTAGCCGCCACATCTTGTTTCTCTTGTCTTGGCTTGTTTTCTATTGATCGTTTAATGTTCTATCTGCACTTCATGTATATGTGATTGCTAATCTGTGGCTAATAAGAAGATAAGAAGTAAACTGCTCTAATCATAGAACATACCATAATTTAACATGGTATTAGAGGTGATGTGATGACAAAGCCCAAGCAAGAGCAAGAGCAATCACCGAAGAGAAGGTTGGCAAGGCTATCCTAAAAACTTCATGGGGTCCTCAACACTCTTCCCCGCTGAAGACAAGCACAGTGAGAAGTATCACGGATGGAAGATGTCTCTCGATCTGACTTTAAAAGATCAGGAAGTGTTGGACCATGTGAGAGGCAATATTGTTGTGCCTCCATCAAATGCATCCGCTACTGCCAAAAGCAAGTGGTCCAAGGGAGAAGTCAAAGCAAGGAAGATCATCTGGGACTCTATCAACAAGCGCCTGGTGAGCTAACAACCTCCAAGGAAATCTACGATAGATTGGTGAGTTTATTTAAAGTTAATGATGCAAATCAAGTTTTGTACCTTAGAAATAAGCTGAAGGAAATTAAGTAGGGCAAAGATGAGAGTATGCAAGCATATTTCTTAAGGATCACCAAGATCAAGAATGATTTCCTATCTATTGGGGAAGTAGTTTCTGACAGGAAAATGACTATCACAACTCTTGGAGGACTGCCACCTGAATGGTATATATTCAAGACTACTCTTCTCAACAATAATGTCATCTCGGCATTTGAGGAATTGATGGCTAGATGTATTCAAGAAGAGACAAGGATGGAAGAGTAAGAAATGCTTGCACTTAAAGGCCATCCCTCTGCCTTTTCTTCTTATGCTAAAAGAAGAAATAATTATGAGGCTAAATCCAAAGAAAAGGCTGGACCTAAGGGTGGAAGAAAAGGTCGATGTTACAATTGCAACAAAATGGGCCACTATGTGAGGGAGTGTCCTGATAAAAGGGACTCACACCATGACAATGACCAAAATCACTCTCAAGGTAATCAAAGGAATGGTAGGTCCAATGGCAGAGGTGAAAGAAATGTCGAAAATCAAGGAAAAGGACAACCCTTCATGAAGGCAAAAAACTCCAGGTATGAATCTAACATTGTTAACAATAAGCAAGATAAATATTGTCTACCAGCGGCCCTCTCTACTACTGCTCCCCTAGACATGCTGAAAAATTGGCTTATTGATAGTGGTGCCTCAAGGCACTTCACTAGTTTCAAAGAAGCTCTCTCTAATTTGATAAAGAAGGAGACCCACTTGGAAATTGTTCTTGGGGACAACGCAAAATATCCCATGAAAGGCGTAGGGAATGTCATTCTTCAATTGAATCAGGTTAATACAATTCATTTGCAAGAAGTCCTATATGTACCTGATCTTAAAAAGAACTTGTTGTCTGTTTCAGCAATGGAAGACAAATGCTACAAGGTAACCTTCATCGAAGGCAAGGTACGAGTATGGAAAAAGAATTTTAAAAAAGCTTTCACTCTTGGGTTTCAAGTCGATTAATTATATCAAGTCAGAGGAAGTCCGCTTGATGTCATGTCTTGTGACACATCACTTTAGTCCGAACTATGGCATCAAAGGTTTGCTCACCTTCATTATAAAGCTCTACCCAATGCAAGACAAATGGTGACATGAATGCCTGAGTTCCAAGTAGAGCAAGAAGGTGTATGTCCGGGATGTGCCAAAGGGAAGCTCAAAAGGGGACCATTCCCCTCAAGCCAAAGCAAGACCTCCAATATATTGTAGTTGGTTCACTCAGACATATCTGGTATGATACCTGTGAACTCCTTGGGAGGATATTTATATTACCTCACTTTTACAGATAACTATTCTCGCAAGAATTGGATATACTTCTTGAAAAATAATGATGAAGTGTTCACTTGGTTTCGTCGTTTCAAACTCCCGAGAGATGTTCACTGGTAAGAAACCTGACGTATCCCATTTTAGAATTTTTGGAAGTTCGGTATATTTTCATGTGCCAAAGGAGAAGAGGAATAAATTGGGTGCATCTGAAAATAAAGGAATCTTCGTGGGCTATAGCGAAAACACTAAGGGCTATAGAATCTATGTGGATGGTCAAAGGGAAATTGAGATTAGCCATGATGTCACTTTTGACGAAGATATGGCTCTTAGCAAAGTTGACAATCTTCCTACTCAAAGGGGATCTAAAGAAGTTGACACTAGGGAACCAAAGGAAAAGGAAGATGAGACGATGCCCGATGTGGAAGAACCTATGGATCCTATTGATCCCCCTATGCAAGAGCCTTCCTCTTCTAGGAAGAGGCCTTCATGGCTTAGGGTGACACTTGATGATGCCGAAGGGCACATAACACCTAGGGGAACCTTCCGGGAAAGTAAGAAGCCGACCATATATAAGGGATACTTGACCATCATGAGCACGATCATCCAAAATGAGCGTTCGTCATTCGTAGAAGCTGTTAAGCATCAAGTATGGAAGGATGCTATGATTGAGGAATATGAGTCCATCATGAAAAACGATGTCTAGGATGTGGTCCCCAAACCCCAGGACAAAGCAGTTGTCACTTCGAAATGGATTTATAAGACAAAGCATGCAGTTGATGGAAGTGCGGAAAAATATAAGGCTTGTTTTGTCGCTCATGGCTTCTCTCAGAAGGAAGGTATAGACTATTACAAGATATTTGCACCTGTTGCCCAATATACCACCATCCACTCGATCATAGCCCTTGCTGCTTTGCAAGGATGGATCTTACATTAGATGGATGTCAAGGCCTCATTCTTGCATGGTTCGATTAGAGTAGAGGTATATGTGGAGCAACCTAAAGGATTTGTGATTCATGATCGAGAATCTCATGAGCGCAGGTTGAAGAAGGCCCTCTATGGGCTGAAGCTGGGATTCACTAGGAGTGAAGCCAACCCTAACCTTTACTTTAAGGTTGAAGATGACAATCCTCTCATACTGGTGTTGTACGTTGATGACCTCTTTCTAACAGGTGCAAACCGTCTCATTCACAAATGTAAGAGGGAGTTAGCTTCTGAATTTGAGATGAAGCACCTAGGACTGATGCACTATTTCCTAGGACTAGAAGTCTGGCAGAAATGAGGGGAGATTTTCCTATCTCAAGGAAAATATGTAGTGAAGATATTGGAGAGATTTGATATGGTGGACTGCAAGCCTGTGACTACCCTGATGGAGCTTGAATTCAAGAAGTTAAGCGGTAGTGCTGCCAGACCCATTTTACGAAAGGCTACCGAGTATCGTCAACTCATCGGAGCATTGATGTGCTTGGTGAACTCTCGTCTAGATATATGTTTTGTAGTCAACACGTTGAGTCAAAATATAGTTGAGCCTCACCACTCACATTGGATTAGTACCAAGAATCTGTTGAGATATCTTCGTGGCATAATCACTCATGGGTTGAAATACATTGCCAGAGATGTGAGACTACATGGATATACCGATGTTGATTGGGCAGGCAATGTGGTGGACCGAAAGAGAACTTCCGGGTGTTGTTTCTCTTTGGGATCTGCCTTGATATCCTATATGAGAAGGAAGCAGAAGTCGGTGGCTTTGAGCACCGCCGAGGCAGAGTATATTGCTGCTAGTATGGCCTCTTGTGAGGCGGTCTGGTTGCGAAAGTCTTCAGTGCACTATTTTGATTTACATTGGATACCATTGTGATCCTGTGTGAAAACCAGAGCGGGATTCGTTTTTCGGAGAATCTCGTATTTCATGATCGCTCCAAGAATATTGATATCAGGTACCACTATATTCGGCGTATGGTGCAGCGGAAAGCAATAAGGCTCCAACGGTATAGATGAACAGGTCGCGACATTTTGACGAAGCCCCTGGGAAAGGTCAAATTCTTGACTTTCCGAGAACGGCTTGGTGTCGTTCAAAGGCCCTCTTATGAGGGTTGAGTATGATGTATTGAGCTTTGGGAGCTCCAGGGGGACGTGGGGTACTTCTTGGAGCAACATGCGACCACAGGGTGACTCACCATCCCCTGGTGGTGCACTATGTACAGGGTGAAAGGTTCAACCTTCCCTTGTGACACCCCGTGGTGACTGTAGGACAGGATGATTAGTTCTCATGTGGGCCAGGATGATTAGTTCTCTGTGGCGATTGTAGGACAGGATGATTAGTTCTCCGTGGCGATTGTAGGACACAATGATTAGTTCTCCCAAGGCCTAGGATGATTAGTTCTTCGTGGCGATTGTAGGACAAGATGATTAGTTCTCCTATGGCCTAGGATGATTAGTTCTCCGTGGCGACTGTGGAATACGATGATTAGTTCTCCTGTGGGCCAGGTTGATTAGTTCTCTGTGGCGTTTGTTGGACAAGATGATTCGTTCTTCTATGGATAGGATGATTAGTTCTCTTGTCGAGGCATCCTACCCATGCAGTGTGGGACCCATGGGAAGTACCTCTCATCTGATCAATGAGTATGGAAATGGGGTTAGGGACCTATTGATGCCTCTAAAATCGTAGCACCAACATTGGGGGATAACCACCCAGTCCGAACCTTAGTGCAACTCCTTTTTTGTTTGGTATGGTGGCTTTGACTGGATATTATGGGACCAGTTTCCCAATAATGTATGATTCGATGAATGAGTGTTTTAAATGTATAAAAGGGTGATAGGTGGTTTAATTTATAAGCTCTAAAATATACAGATATATCTATATAACCCAGGTGATTTCATAATAATGCGATTCTTGATGATTCCTAGCAGACAAATGATGATATAGATTATTCACTTATCTATAGAAAGATGCATTTAAATGATGATCACTTTGAATAAGAAATTAAACAAAGTAGGACAAATACCTTCAGGAAGTTGGATTTCAACGAAGTGAATCTAAATCTAGGAATTTTGAGGAGCGAGAGTTTCAGAGCGATCCGGATTCGATCTCTACGACGGCAATGGCTCTCCGCCTTAACCGCGTCTACCAAACCTTCGATGATCCCATAATCCAAAAGCCTGGATCCGCATGACTAGCACTGGTCATCTTCGCGCTGCCGAGAGTAAGGGTTTCATGTTATTTGCTGCAGTTAGGATTTATAAGAAGAACGAAATTGCGAATCCAGCTGGATCTGTTGCAAACTGTGTCTCCTCAGGCGGCGAATATCGTTGATAAACCCCCGATCAGCTCAAATGGGTCGGCTATGCTTTTGAAATGCTCACGGATTGGACACTTGACAGTTTGCTCTGTGTACGCCATCCTTTTGGGGATAGAGAAGTCGTCGCAGAACCTTGTAGACAAATTCCTTGCGCTGATCACTGGTTCCTTCCTATATTTATGGGCTTCTAGAACAAAGATAGGTGCTGCCATAGCACTACAAACCAAAGAAGGGGGATATAATGAAACAGCACAAAGTCTCCATAGGAAATCGATAACAGAGCCAGGTGAATCTGAGGTGAGGTCAATAATTTGGCCCCAACTCAACCCAGAGAATGAATATACGATAGAAGATCGATCCCCATTCAAGTCCAAAGAACACACTTTCCTCCTAAAACAGGGTGATTTATACGGGGTAGTACATAGATCTACTACAAGGTTAGAACTTGGAGCTTACCAGCTAGCTGACCACAAGCACAAAGCAAGAGATTGGCTATCTCGCCGAAAGAGGACGAGCATGGTTGGTCACGGGACGCGCGGCCTGCTCACCAACAACCTCTGTTTGGCCATGGATCACAGTATACAGCACAGAATTGGGGGCATGAAACAGCCAAGATACCCCTTTGGACTAAGCTTCAGGTCAAATGCGCTGAAGAAGAATAGATCGGAAAACAACATGCAGGTAAAAACCTCAGATCCATCACTGACCAAATGGTTTTAATACGTAATAAACAAATCAGTATACACCAAACTCGGATCTGGATGCCTGATAACAAAAAGGCTCCTCATAGATCTGGATCACAGTCTCAGATCATAGATCAGAGCAGGCAACAGAAAGAATCGATGATTATGATGGATCAACAAAACATCCAAACAGCACCTACATCGGATATGCTCGAAGGAAGAAAAAGTTCTCTCTTTATCAGATCCATGGGAGGGAACACAATATGCATCAAGATAGGGAAATGGGAGGAGACAGAAACACTCAAACAGAGGATACAAGAAAGGATTTGAATCCCACCATGCAAACAACTCCTCCTCTACACAGGAAAAGTACTGCAGGAGGAGCGCAAGCTAATGGAATACGGTATAGGAAATGACTCAACCATCTGTCTTAGCACAAGACTCCACGGAGGCTATTCTGGCACAAGTTCAAAAGGACCTGCTTCCTTCAAAGATGCAGTAAAAGGGAAGATGGAACCACAAAAGAAACCAGAACAGCAAGCTAGAACACCAGGGGCCTACATTGTTGAGCAGACAACACAGAAGCCTGCATTAACAATCGTCGTACCAGAGGTAAATGAAATACATGCTGATTATTTAACTAAAGCAGTGATATGTAGGTTCAACGGTTTTTGGCCCAAATCGGAAGCTCTTCGTCAATGGATTTACTCCATATGGACAGAAAATTGTGATATCCATCTCTGTTCAAAGGGATTCTTTATTGTCAAATTTGACACCATAAAGGACAAGGAATATGCATTGAACAAGGTACCATGGTTTTGGGGAAATGCAGGGCTTTTTATGAAATCTTGATTCCCGGACTTCAATCCAAACAACATGGTGGTCCCCAAAATGCCAGTGTGGGTAAAATTATTTAACTTACCTCTACACTTTTGGCATTACAAAGTATTGGAAGGAATCGGCAACGCCTTGGGGACATTTTTAAAAGTAGACAATGAGCGCCTATCCAAGGATATCTACACTTTTGCCAGGATCTGTGTGGAGGTTGATCTCAGTCAAGGCCTATCAGATCACATTCTCTTACTCCATAATGGAAAGCAATGGGCACAGCCACTTGATTATGAAAACACTGCCTTTCGCTGCCGCATATGTCAACAAACTGGTCATCTTCAGAGTGCATGCCCACAAAACAAAAAAGATAGGAAAAGAAGACAACCACCAAAGCTGAAAGGATGGTAGTTTACAACCACATGGGTAGAGGATATAGAAGAGGAAAAGAACACAGAAACCACCAGTATACTTCAAGAAGTTGAAGATGGAAGGACTAATCCAGAAATCAGCAAAGAAAGCTATCCACACCACTTACAGAATAATGAAAATCTGATTGAATATGCAATAGATCCAAATGCAAGCAACCCATAGCAGCAATATGAGACTCCAGGACAGGAAATTGGTGGTAGCAAGCGAGCATACTCTACAACAAGCTCAGATTATGAAAAAGACATCGTGGCTGCCACAAACGAAGCACAAATGGCTATTGTAACAGCCACACCTAACAATGAAGGCTGGCAGAAAGTGGAAAAAAATAAAGGTAGGAAAGCATAGATAGACAGTTAAATGATTTTTAGATCATGTTCTTAGCAGGACAAGTTTTGTTACAACATATGCTATTACAACATCTACAACATGTAATTTTACTCAATATTGAATAAAATTACGACTTTTCCAGTGGAAAAAAAGAAATTAAACAAAGTAATGTGAAAATATATCGCATAACATACTAATATTTATCGTTGACACATGTAGGCAATATAACAATTCTAGATCATTCTAAAGTGAAATAATACAAAGTTGTTTGAAACATGAGAATATATCAACAATAACAAATCAATGGAATGCTAATTACATAAAACAAGACAAAAAGAACAGTGGTAGAAGTACCATATGCATTTGAGTCTCGTTATGCAAGTAACAATCTAGTTCAATCTCCTTATTCTGAAAACTCCAAGAAGATACAAAAATGCAAGTCTTTATGAAGCTCTTATACAACAAGTCCGAACCTCAATCCACGACTTATAAAAAAGTAAATTAAGAAGTGCATAAATGCAAACTTCTCAAGTCTAGTTTTATACAAATTGAGGACCCTTTCTAAAATAACATGAAAGGGTTTTTATAGTGAAATTAAAAACAAACTATCCATAAAAATTGTTGAGAGTTGTTGGAACTGCCTTCATCAAAATATGGGATTTGAATTTCAAAAATAGAATTGCGATAGCCTTTGAAGAGATTCATTGCATCTATTTTTTCTCTTGTATCTTCAACCGACAAATCGGGGGCATGTTTTGGATTTCTGGAGGATGACTCATCCTGGAGTGTAACTATCCTGTGTATGTGGCATTTGAGAGCTTGGGCATCATGTGATTAATGGCATCAACAAGGCACTTGATAGTCATCTGTTGCCTGTGTGGCTTGACCAAAAAAGACCAATGCGCATCCCAGTTAAGACTTTGTACTTTGTTGAGCCGCTCCTCCTTGGTGTCCAAATCTTGCTTCCATTGCTTCTCTAAAACTTTCGCCTTTGGAAGAATTCCTAGGGAACAATCAGAAATTAAATTGGCACCATATAAGTTATCATTCACTAGCTCAATAATATTATTCCTTATAGCCCTGGCCCTGGAGGTAGCTCTTTCTGTTTTTATCAATTGTGTTTCCCATTCTGAAAACAATATCTCTTTATGGGACTCTTCAATTTTAGGTAATTTAACAACTCTTCCATCTTCTGTGCTTTGCCAGGAGAGATAATTTGACTTTATCATCCACATCTTCAAATTCTAACTTGGTATTAACTGTTTGGTCAATCAGTGATGTCTTTATGATGCATAATGGATCAATAAGAGATATTTTCTGGCAGAGTAGATTCAATTGTTGAGATAAAGCCTTATTTGTAAGGCTTCCTTCTTAAATTCTTCAACCTTGGGATAATCTTTAAATTGTTCTATAGAGAGTTGTAACTGTGTAATTTTCTCTTCTTTAGATTTAATCTCTCGCTGATGTGTCAATTTAAGCTGCTCGAGCTCTTGAGATAGTTGCTGTTGTCTTTGAATGGCCTGCTGGTCAATTTTATTGTTTACAGGTCTAATTTTTCTTCAAGTTGCTCATTCTTCTATTCCTCTACTGTTAACTATTCCTCAAGCTGATTAATCTTTTGATGCTCTATTGCCGACTGTCCTTCAAACTGATTAATCTTTTGATCCTTTTCTTTGATCAATTGATTCACTTCAGTTACCTTATCAATTGTAGCAACTGTGTATGCACCTGCAAATTGAGATAACTTAGTCAAATCCTCAGAAGGATTGACCTCTGAATCTTTCCATATGGCATTCATAAACTCAAATTGAGGAGTTGTGGATAATGTTTGGTCTATTTTCCTCTTCTTCCTCTGCCTCTTGATTACAGCCCTGTGTTTTGGGCTGTAAAACGCATCCAAGGGTGGAATTTCCTCAATGTTCAATGTAATCTCTTCTGAAGGATTTTTAGGGATTATTTCTATCTCTTTTCTCGTTGTGTCTTTGTTGGGTGTCTCTTCAATCACAATATCAGGAATAATGGGCCATTGTGTTCCGGGAGGCGCTGATGTGATAATGTTTTGAGGAGTTTTGAGGATCATTCTGACTTTTGATCTATTGATCAAATTGCTCCCATTATTTAATCAATATGGGATCAATGTGAACATCAATGTTTAGTTGTTCACTAGCCTTATCATTTGTTTCAACTTCTCCAGAAATATCTTCTATAACCCGCTCTCCACTGTGTTCTGCATGCTGAATTATTGGTGTAGTACTTAATAAATCCAGAGGTACTGTTAGTAACCTTTGTGTCCTGTATTCAATGAATTTGTCCATTTTCTCAGCACCCAATTTGAGTTTTGCCAGATGAATTGTTGTTGAGAATAACTATGCTGAAGCAAATAAGTCATCAAACTCATCTTCCTCATGCATGAATTTACTTTCACCTGGGTGGTGAAATTAAAAGCAACCTTATTTGGGCCATATTGTCTTTTAGGGATAACAGCGAGACCCAGATCCTTTGTCTTATCTGCTTCTTTCTCAGCATGTTTAAAATCATGCAATGAGTAGGTGTCGCAGCGAAGAGGAAAGGGAAGCCACAACTATTTCTTGGAGTCTTTAAGATTTCTAGACATCCCTTTTTCCACTATTTGGTAGGCTACATCCCTGGGTAATAGCTTATCTGGAATGTAAAGTGGAAGGACATGAGGTTTTGTAATACTACCAAAAACCCTAACATAGGTGAATTTCTCTTCTTTGAACCAATTGCCGATTGAGGTTAAATCAATGCTAGCCTCGTCAGACAGCTGAGGAGCAGGTTTATTAAAGATAGCTTGATGGACAGGTAAAATGAAACCATGGCAAATTTTGTATAAATGATTCTTGTATTTAGACTTCCATAAGTATTTATGGTAAATATGAATGGGGGTTGGATCCTGAACAATCCATTTCCAACCTAGGATGGGAAAGTCGGAATTAAAACAAATTGTGTCAACTATGTAAGCACTCATATAGAATGGGGGCACAACTCGGGTAGTGACAAATCTATTCTTTCTATAATCTAGTATTTGACTAGCCATTTTATCTGATAGGATAGTTGCTCAATCCATGACAAAGGAGTTTATTCCTGCTTCTATCAACGGAACCATTTCAATAGAAAATCTAGCAGAATCAGGGCTTCCAAAGAGTCTACACATCATAGCAGCGACATAACAATATGGAGATGCCAAGGAGTCCACAGAATGCATAACAGGTGATTCATGTTTGTGCTTGTTAGGAAAGTGTCTCCATTGCTTGATAGGGTCCGATTCTATCTGATTCTCCTTGGGGAAAGCTTCCAAGAATGATTTGTTGTAGTGTCACTGGGGATTTGGCAAGTGATACATTCTCTTGACGTCTTCAGGTTTGAAGGATCCAAACATCCTTCCATCAGCTGTGAAGAAAGCTCTTTTCGTTATGTTAATGCTCTCGATTACCCATCTTACCAAATCATTATATGGTAAAACCTTTGCACGGGCCGCTATTCGATGGAGGAAAGAGCTAGCCAAATCACTGAGCGTGTTCTTTGTTTCATCAGTTCCATCAGTTGTTGCTTCTTCTTCTATCTCCTTCGGATTTTCACTTTCAAGTAAAGCATATATGCCTTCCCACAAGATCTTACCAAGGCCTTGACAAGTACTATCTGAGATTAACAGCGATTTTCCCTGTCCTTCATCCACTATAAGGGAAGCCTTTGTCTTTCGAGTTTTCTGAGACATCTTGACTAACTGCATGATTCTGGATTTACACTGAAAAATGAGAAAGAGGAGTGTAATAGGCGAAAAACTTTGAGAGCAGCCAATTGAAGGTTTTAACCCCGTACAAAAATTACCTGCATACGAATTATAAAACACAGAAAATAAACAATGCAAGAGCATAACACATAAAACACATATACATAGAGATTTTCCCCTGGATCCCAAAACCAGGACTACTAGCTTGATTTTTCATTATGTTCCTTTCAATGTTATAATACATATTTATACATGCCGAAGCATCCAATACCATGGACCGAAAACCATCGCGTCCAATACCATAAATCGAAAACCATTGCGTCCAAAAAACATGTGTGAAAATCATGCACAAAACCATAGGTGGGTCCACCCATTCTAATATAGGGTCCAAAACCAAAATTTTCTAGGGCGCTGCCCCGGACCCCATAAAAGGGTTATGGGTACGCCTCAAACCCCCTGTGACCCCCCTTTGGTACACAATCGACGCAACGAAGTGGGGGCTCTGCCCCCCCCTCTAACCCCCGGTTAACTACGTGGGCTAGTCGTGGAAAAAATATAACACAACCCAACATTCTCCCACTTGTTGTTTTCTTTCCACAGGGGGGCACAAGAGAGATTAGTCATTTCCAACCCTGAAATGCCCAATGTCTCTCTACACCAAGAGAACTTCACAGAGCTCACAGATTTTGTTAATGTATCTGCAGTATTATTCAAAGTGTCCACCTTTACCAGCAACACCTTTTTGCCTTCTATCATATCCCTCACAAAGTGATACTGAACATCAATGTGTTTTGCCTTTGAATGATATGCGGGGTTCTTTGCCAGGAAAATTGCACTTTGGCTATCACAGTCTATCCTTATAGCTCCCTATACTAACCCCATACTTGAACACAATCTCTGCAACCAAACTGCTTCCTCGCTTGCATGAGTGGCTACCATGTATTCTGCCTCTGTAGTTGATAGTGCCACTACAAATTGTTTCTTACTCATCCAATTGACTGCACCTCCAAATAGGTTAAACACATACCCACTTGTAGATCTTCTCTGATCCAGATATCCGACCCAATTTGCATCAACAAAGCCACGAATATCCAACATTTTGTCCAATCCTGATCTTCCTTGGTAGCACAAACCATAATCACTAGTGCCACGCAAATACCTGAAAACCCAATTCATTGTTGTCCAGTGCTCCTTCCCTGGTTTCGACATAAACCTGCTCAATACTCCCACTACATGTGCAATGTCTTGTCTAGTACAGACCATTGCATACATCAAGCTACCGACTTCACTTGCATATGGAACACAGGACATGTCCTATTCCTCTTCTTGTGTCATCGGACACTGTTCAACAGATAACCTCACACCTACAGGAATAAGAACCTTCACCGGTTTACCATCTTGCATATTAAACCTTTGCAGTATTGTCTCGACATACTTCCTTTGGTTTAACCAAAGCTTCCTCTTTGCCCGATCTCTTTTAATTTCCATGCCCAAAATATAGTTTGCAGCACCAAGATCTTTTATGTCAAATTTGGAGGACAACTGGGTCTTCAAATCCTAGATAATTTCTTTGTCATTTCCAACCAGCAACATATCATCCACATACAAAACCAAATAAATAACACAATCACCAATTAATTTAAAATACACACAATCATCTGCTTTGTTTCTAGTGAAGCCAAGTCCCCGTATAAATGTATCAAATTTCTGATACCACATCCTTGGTGACTATTTTAACCCATACTGAGACTTCTTTAACTTGCATACCATTTTTTTTTACCCTTCACCACAAAGCCTTCAGGTTGCTTCATGTATATTTCCTCTTCTAGATCCCCGTGAAGAAATGTTGTCTTCACATCCATCTGTTCTACCTCAAAATCAAAAGTAGTCGCAATAGATAAAAGTAATCTAATAGAATTTACCTTGGCAACAGGAGAAAAAATATCACCAAAATCAATTCCCGACACCTGAGAATAACCTTTTGCTACCAACCGAGCTTTGTATTTCTCCACCTTTCCTTCTGCATTTGTCTTCTTCTTGAACACCCATTTGCTGCCACTAGGTTTCCTTCCAGCGGGCAACTCCACCGGATCTCAAGCCTCATTTTTGTGCAAAGATGCCATTTCATCAACCATGGCCTCTTTCCAGAGTTTTCCATCCTCTGAATCTATTGCTTCCTTCACAGTTATGGGATCATCGTCAGGAATAGATAAAGCAAAATTTGAACAAAAAGTAGATGAACTATACCTTTTTGGCTGCCTTCTTTCTCGAACTGATCTTCTCACACCCGGAGTTTGTGGCTTTTCATCTTCTGATTCCTTCTCTGTTGTAGAGTCTGATTCTTCCTCCTTAAGCTCAAACTCTATCTTCTTAGGTTCTTTTGGTTGGACTTCATGTTTAATAACATCTTTTACCTCTCTGAACACCACATCTCGGCTATACACAACCTTCCATATGACTGGGTTCCAAAGCTTATAACCTTTTAAACCATCCTTATACCCAATAAAAATGCACTTTTCAGATTTACTATTCAACTTGGTTTGTTTCTCCTTTGGAACATATACATATGCATCACATCCAAATACCCTTAGATGTGAAAGAGACGATTTCTTACCAGTCCATACCTCTTGTGGAGTCTTATCCTCCAACGCTGATGAAGGTGACCTGTTGACTAGGTAACATGTAGTATCCACCACCTCTGCTCAGAATTCCTATCCTAACCTGACACCACTGAGCATGCTTCTTTCCCTTTCCATCAACATCTTATTCATTCTTTCTGTAACTCCATTTTGCTGAGGTGTATATGGAGTAGTCTTCTGTCATGCTATACCACACTTCTTACATAATTCTTCAAATTCCTTGCTGCAAAAATATCCACCATTATCTGTCCTCAGCACCTTTATCTTCTTCTCTGTCTGATTTTCCACGAGAGCCTTAAATTCTTTAAACCTGTCAAAGGCTTCAAATTTCTTCTTAAGGAAATATATCCATGTATTCTTTGAGAAGTCGTCTATAAATGATGCATAGTACATAGACTTACCCAGTGATGGAGCCTTCACAGGTCCAAACACATCATTGTGCACAAGTTCTAATATTTGTTTCGCTTTCTTACTACCAAAGGGGAAACTCACCCGATTATGTTCTCCATATACACTATTCTCACAAAAATCAAAATCCAGAGAGCTATTACTCATACCTTCTACCATACCTTTACCATGAAGTATTCGAAAGCTCTTCTCTCCAATATGTCCAAGTCTTTGATGCCACAACATGGTCTTCTCTCCAGAGACCACTAGATTTTCTGCTTCACTTTCAGGAACCACATAACTGTTGCACCCATCAATAACAGTGCTACCTTGCAGCTTGTACAGAGTTCCAATTCGAACTCCCCGCATCAATACTAGTGCTCCCCAAACCATTTTGCAGGTATCTTTCTCAAACACCATTTTTACACCTGCATCATCCAACTTGCTTACAAAAATTAGATTTTTGGCCAATGCAGGAATATGCAGAATACCCGAAAGTGTTCTAAACCTTCCACCTTACAACTTCAACTTTACTTTTCCGCGACCAATGATTCTAGCCTTCCTATCATCCCCTAAGAAGACATCACACCATCGTATTTCTCATACTCGCAGAACCACTCTCTATGGAGAGTGAAGTGCAAGGATGCACCTGAGTCAATCAACCATACCTCATGATCTACATGTGTACTTGAAGAAGCCAAGTACACATCCCCACCTTCATCTGAGGTGGCTTTCGCCTCTGCAGAAGGAGCATCATCAGATCCATTTCCTTTATCAGGAGCTTTAGATTTACAGTCTCTTTTGTAGTGCCCTTCCTTTCCGCATTTCCAACACATCACCTTTATAGGTTTTCCTGGAGATTTAGATCTCCCACTCAATGAATTATTTTTGTTTCTGTTCTGGGACCGTCCTCGTACAGACAAGGCATCACCATTCTAGCTCTCCATATTTTTCCGTCTCATCTCCTCCGCCAACAAGGATGAAATTATTTCATCAAACTGCAAGGTAGTCGCATTGCTACCTATTGCAATAACCAGACTATCCCACGAATCTGGTAGAGAACACAACAAACTGATGCACTTATCTTCATCTGAAATTTTAATATCAACAAATGCTAACTGACTTTCCACAGTATTAAATGCGTTCAGATGCTCGGCCATCGAGTCTCCATCTTTCATCCTCAGGTTATATAGTTTTTTCCACAGGAACAGTATATTCACCAGAGACTTAGATTGGTACAAAGTCCCTAACTTGTCCCACAAAGCCTTCGTTGTAGCTTCCCCTGACACATTCATCAACAGTGAATCTGAGACACATAATTGTATTGTGCTCTTTGCCTTCCGATCCAACTTCTTCCATTCTTCATCGGATACTCTCGTTGGTTTAGTACCCGGATCTACCGCGATCCACTGATCTTTATCCACCAATAGATCCTCTATCTTAAGTTTCCACAACTCAAAACTCTGACCATTAAATTTCTCGATCTCTATCTTTCCACTGCTCGCCATCTTTTTTCACCCCCAGAATCGATCTTGCAGATCTCCCACTGAACAAGGTTTACCACAGGCCTAAGTGAAACCCCTCAGCAACAAAGGCATCCCCTTGAAGCCAAAACTGGCTTTGATACCAAATGTAAGATTTAACCCTGTACAAAAATTACCTACATACGAATTCTAAAACACAGAAAATAAACAATGCGAGAGCATAAGACATAAAACACATATACACAGAGATTTCCCCTAGATCCCAAAACCGAGACTACCAGCTTGATTTTTCATTATGTTCCTTTCAATGTTATAATACATATTTATACATGCCAAAGCATCCAATACCATGGACCGAAAACCATCGCGTCCAATACCATGGACTGAAAACCACCGCATCCAAAAAACATGTGCGAAAATCATGCACAAAACCCCCTTGTGACCCCTCTGCGGCCCCCGCCCCCCACCCGCCAAACACAATCGGCTACGTGAGCTAGTGGTGGAAAGAATATAACACAACCCAACACCAATACAACTAATTACAGACTAAAAGCAATTATGCGCATTAGATGCAAAAGATCTCATATGGTACATAGTCACAAAGGATGAAATCCTTAAAGGATTGTAACCATAACTGCCTCTTAATGCATTACCGTATCCTCATAACGTGAAACTTTAATGCCGAATTAATATATATCACATCGCAAGTTTTCCAACGGTCCTTTTAGAACAGGTGTCACAACTCTGCGATTTTGCGATTAGCGATTGTATTATTTTAATACGTGTCGAGCCATCACATATCACAAATCGGGAGTTACAAAAGCTATGTTCGAAAGAATTCTTTGTATTGTTGCAATTGCGATGAGTGATGAGCTGGCTCGTAGAGTTGGTGGGTTCCTTTCAAACTTGGCAAATCATGTTTTTCCTTTATAATTGATTTAACATTATATCACAAACCTCTATGGGGAGCGTGATATGTGATATGCGATCGCGATAGTTATATTGCATCACAAAGTTTCAATGGAGTGCCATAACTTGTTCCTTAGGATTACCGATATGCGAAATATGATAGTTATATCACATCACATGTTTATAAATTGATCATTTCAATTTAAAACTTTGTGATGAGGAATTTGCGATGACTTTGATCGCATCACAACTTTTAAAAAGGATGCTCATTGGTCTTAAGCAATTGCGATTTGTGATGAGCAGTTCCAAACACTCATAAAGCAACTTCTATATGAAAAGTATGAAAAATCTATTTTTACTCAAAAGGTTTTATTGCTTTTTATATCTTAAAGGGGACTTATTTCTTATTTAGCATCTTTAGACTAAGATTAAAAATTTGAAATGGGGAGGGTTGTTGTATAGCACAACAGGAACATTAGTAGTACTATCAATGGACGCATCGTTGTATCCACTGTACTCCCTATGCTAGGATGACCTCCATGGATCTGGGATCAATGATACTGATCTGGGATCAGTGAGAGTGGTATGACACACTGAGACTGACTTCAAGTTAGCGGAGGATGGTATGATACATCCTCGATCATTTCTTCTTCTTCATAGTTCAGCAGAGCAGAGCAGAGCAAAGCAGGACCAAGCAGTGTAGGGCAATGCATTTAATGGTTGGGATAGTAACGACGGTCAAATGGATTGCAGACGGAGTTCTCCCTAGTTGAGAGGGAGTGTTAAAATTAGCAACTAGGGCCAAACTCCATGTGGGTCACCTCATTTATGGCAGCTGATATTTTTCCTAGATTCCCTCTTATCGAGAGGTGTGGGATTGATCTAAAGATCATCCGATTCCGACAAGTATTTATGGAGATATGAATTTATTTGTAATTACTTGACAAATTGTCAAGGTCGACCAGCAACTAAATGTGTGGCACAAATCATATAAATACAAGTGAGATTGATTCATTTCAAATCATCTCATCATCTCTCATTCTTCTCTCTCTCCTTGTATGATTGGATATACACAAGGAAGAGGATCTCACACGTGGGAAGCAAGAAGACGCAGGCTTAAAGAGGACGCATAAATTGTTGATTGTGTTGACCGAGTTTGACTGAGGCAACGAAAGGCATCTTTGACCTGTGTTGACCAAGCATTGACTCATCAAGGGTGCAGTTTTGGTGTGGATGTCTCTCCTAGGCAGGCCGCATATTTTGGCGCAAAAATCAAGGTTGTCCATAGGTTTGACCAACGTTGACTACCCTAGTTTTGGGCTGCAGGTTGACTTTAGTCAACAGCTGTTTGACTATGTTTTTGGGGTTGTTCAATGGCTGTTTCTTCAGGCTATTCGAGGGTTAGTTGACCAAAATTTCACTAAGCATATTGGAGGTCAATTTCAACTCGTTTGACCAAGTTTGACTTTGTTGATCTAGGGTTTGTTGTTGTTGATATAAAATTACAGAATTCTGATTTTGTACTATTTCTCTCTGCTGAACTATTGAAAATAAAAGAAGATTTGATTAAAGGGTTTCCCCACATTGGGGTTTGTCCCTGGCTAGCTGCCACATCTTGTGTCTCTTGTCTTGGCTTGTTTTCTGTTGATCGTTTAACGTTCTATTTGCACTTTACTTAATGTATATGTGATTGCTAATCAGTGGCTAATAAGAAGATAAGAAGTAAATTGCTCTAAGCATAGAACATACGGTAATTTAACACATTGGAATCAGTGTTTAGAGCTCTACGAC
Organism: Pinus taeda; assembly: GCA_000404065.3. Classification (NCBI taxonomy): domain Eukaryota; kingdom Viridiplantae; phylum Streptophyta; class Pinopsida; order Pinales; family Pinaceae; genus Pinus; species Pinus taeda. Next base: position 360,259 of record APFE031482416.1, read on the forward strand.
TTGACGTCATTTCCATAAAATTTTGAGCACTTTGATTTTTGATGTTTTCCAAAGCCTCCTAGATCAAATGTTGAACCACTTTTATGAAAGAACTAGAAAGCTTTACTAGTTTTCCACACAAATCATCTTAGTGAAAAATTGCACAAAAATTTCGTAAATTAGAGGAATTATTGATTAGGACCATTCACTTTCAATGATCCAAATCATTTCATTTGCGTGAACATTTTGCTTACCATTATTAGTTCCATTCAGAATGAGAAAGCCCAACTACTAAAAGGTCAATTATCAATGTTGTTAGTTGGCCTAGATTCATAACCAAAATGACTCCTTTTTCTTGTAGGTATTAGACATGACCAAAAATATATATTAGTCCTCAATAAACAATAACCAAAAAATGGCAAATATGTGGACCAATAATAATAATTCAAAAACTAGCAATATGTTTAGCATGAACACCTTATAGAAATGATTAACATTTCCATTTTAATTATAAAATACAAAATAAATCAAACCCGAAGAGTGTATATGTTTTCCTTCTCAAGTAAAATTAAAAGTCTTATTATTTTCAATATAGAGGTCTATGAAACCCACATTTTCTCTACAATGTATCATGTCACCAGAATTCTAGTTTATTCTTCGATGTCATGATTCTCTTCTCAATTCAATTATATAATGCAATACAAGACATTACCTGATTGCTAGATTCTATAATCTACTCTCTTATCAATTACAGTATTCCAAGCCCCAAAATTCCCATACTTAATCCATTTAGCCACACTTTTTTTTGCACTTGGTCTACTTTGTCCTTGTTTAAAAATATTTCCTTACAAACTACCGACTAAAGAGGTGCATTACATGACCATGACACCATTACTTTATTAAGAAATCCCTAAGTGTGCATAACCAAACTTAAAAGGTGATCATTATATTATCGTTTGCAATGGAATTTGTCATCCCATTATTCTTCTATGTTTACAAACTATTCGAAGTCCAAATATATCCACTTCAAGAACGAAGCTTCTAGCAAGTCTCAATTGTTCAATACTACTATTTTTTCCTTCATCTACATTGCCACCTAATTTTTATGATAAAAGTACTTAATATGCACCAATTCTCAACCTCAAACATAAGTTTGTTATAAGTTTGTTTCATTGATCATTGCTTTCAATTTTACAAGTATGAATTCTCAAAGCATGGTATTTATATAAAAATTCATAAACACTATGATGAGAAGAGAATTACCAAAATAAAACTTTGAACTTTTATTTATTCTTCAAAATACACTTATACAATATGCTTACTCCTACAAAATAGGTGTATGTAGTTACCCCTCCCTAATCGCACACGATGGATCCTAGTTTAAGGTGCATTATTACCACAACTCACACAGAAACACTACTAACATATCTATTCCTAATCTAGATTAAATTAGATTATATAACTATGTCTTACTAAACTAAGATTATCTTCAACATCCTCAACCCAAGTATAAAGATAGTTCAAGGGGAAAAGAATATACTCCAACGCAATGCAATCATTGATGAATGGGTACATATTGCCAATCTTAGTATGAACTAACACTCACACTTTTCTCCACACTAAGAAAATCAGCTATATATGAATAGGGACACACCTAACTATTTATCATAGAACCAAACATGCAAACAAGGACATACACATCTATCTACCAATGCACTAAGCCTTACTAACCTTTACAACATGTAAACAAGGACAAACAATGTGTTCACTACAAATGTGGAAAGGGCATCCACCTTTGCTTCAATTTCGCTCTCTAGTTGGATGTGCCTCATGAAGCAAGTACAAAGTGAAAAAGTGGTGTTGGGTCCTCACCATGTATTTCACAGATGTTGTCCACCTCACTAAACGACTCATGTAGCTATTGTGGTTGATGTTATTACTAGATCATGAACAACAATATTGTAAGAACCACACTAAAAATACTATCCATGGTTTTAGTTTTCTTTTTTACTCATTCAATTTTTCAAGATAGTCGTCAACCAATCTCTAAGCTAACCACGAACTTGAGATCATGATTGGCCTCCTTCCTCTATTTCCTTCAACATCATATTTTTAAAATATATTTTTTTTAATAAAATAGAGTGATATATTGTTGACCCACCACCTTGAGGTTTTGAGTCGTTCACCACATTTTATAACCTTTAAAATATTATTTTCAACCTTTTTCTTTGAGCCACTACATTCATTCTTTATGTTTTTTTCACCAATGTTGAGATGTAATAGTCTCGCCACTGTTTGAGCTTCAACCAAGCTTGGATCAACCTTTCCTTATATCAGACGGAGCCAGTAATAACTTTTGTTGTGCATTCACCTCTCATAAGTAGTTCCATCATGTACTTTTTGAGACTCAATCCTAGCAAACACACATTGTACAAAAGCACCAAAGACTTAATAGCCTAAGCATGTCAAATGTCTCAAACAAACTTAATGATCTTGCATATCTTGACCAAAACACAGTTACATTTCTTTGCAATCTCTTGATGTGTGACCTAGAGATAGTTTCATTGTGCAAGGATGAATTTGATCCAATTTGTTGGCTTCCAACAGAGGATATAACAAAGGCAACTTGATCATTTCAAATCACTGTGATATCTTACAAATTTGAATTACTTAAGGAATATCTAAAGCTAGAGTAATTTCTTTTGAATTATGCATAAAACCTTTATGCTCAAGGGTTACAACCTCCAAAGAGGATCTCAACTTTAACAACCTTTTGACTTCAAATAGGGTAGTTTCTTCTTCATATGACGATTTTTTTCTATTAGGTAGGTTGTTTCTTGTTGAAACATATCCAAGTTGATCCAACTTTAATATGCAAATCAAAAAACACTAAAAAACTCATTGAGTCGTACGCATTATCATAACATAACTTAACAACTGATTCAAATATGGCATCGAAGAAGAACTACTCACAACCAGTGTGCACTCAACTCTTCAACAACTCATTTTAACTCCTCAAGAGATGGTGTCACTCTCAAGTGGGCCTCATAATATTCCACAAATAAATTGATTTATGCGAGCCACACCTTCTTTATCTCTCTATATTATATTTTAATAGAAAAAGCATTCATCTAACTCATACACCTACCCTAGCACTATCCTACGAAGTATGACATCTTAATCCTTCATCTTCCTAGGCTCTCTCATGAGTAGTAAGCATAATGTAGACATTTCCCCTGTAGAACAAACCGATATATGCAATGTCCTAAAGCATAATACTTGTTCTACTTCTACAAAACATTAAGTAGAAACATAATCAAATTCATGAGCAACATCAAGTAGAAACATGCATAACTGATCAAGAGAAATAATCACACATAACACAAGATATGTCCAAGGGAAAGCACCAGCATAAAACCCCTACCATGTATTATCAATCAAGTGTAGATCCTCAACAACATACAAAAAGAATCAGCTCAATAGCTATCATGCTCTCTCTGTAATCAGAAGATCTTGATGATCTTCAATCAGAAGATGAAAATCATGGACTACCTAGGCCTCAATATATAAGCCACAAGTCCTTTAATCTCCTATAATAAATCCTTCTCCATGCAAGTAATACTTATTAGAAATATCCGAGCATCTGATAGTACACTGTCCCACGTCTGATCTCAATTGGGTCTTTCATAGAACTGACATGCAACAATTATCCATGAGTGAATTCTCAATTATCTAAAATAATAGTTGTCACATGCACGCAAGCATTAACAAACTATATTTTATTATTTTAACAACTTGTTAAAATAATCTAACTAGACTTGACTAGTTTAGATTAAGTCAACTGATTCTCTCAATATAGAACTGAACTTTATCTCCTTTAATTAAGAGATAAATTCCTAAATCAAGGGAGAAAATAATTGCATGATCTCACAAAGACTTCAAGTTAAATTTTCCATAATTAATTAACTCAATTGAATTAATTAATTAATATTTCCAATTGTTGTTAAGACCAAAATTAATTTTACTTCCTATAGATAGGCTAGGGATTGCTATAAATAGGAAGGGACTCAGAAATGCTATTTTTAGAACTTTCTATTTTTTAGCAATTTCACCTCTCACCCAATGTGGCCAATGACCTCACTGGCCAAACTGCTATTTTTAGACATGCTATTTTTAGCAGGTCTATTTTTAGCACATTCTAAATTTAGCATTTCTTGTTGCACACTTTTCAACACTCCCTCTCAACAAGAAAGGCTTCCTCTCAAACTCGATCCTATAAATTTGGAATGTTCTGCATGCAACACATCTACCCGATCCACTTGCTCCAACAACACTTGAAACAAAAACACTCCCAACTGACCACTCTGTTGGGCTAGGAACATACTCTGATGCTGAAGCTCTACCCGTTGCTTACAAGTGCTCCCTCTCTGACATCTGCGCTACTGCAACATCTCCATGCATCTCGCACCATTGCATACCTCTCTGTGACACCTAGCACTGTGCAAAACACTTGTGCCTCTCGCATTGCTGCAGCTTGCTAGCTATGCGATGTCTTGGGATTCCCTGCACTGTCGCTCTCTTTGTCGCTCCATCTGCATCTGTCTTTACTCAATCAGTCAGTTCCTGCTACTCCACATCGGGGCTCCTGTAGCAAGGTCTCATTCAAGAGGTTGGGTACCTCAAGGATCCTGCCCCTCCTCCTTGGGGCGATCACTCTATATTGCCCCACCTCCTACCTGGAGGTATGGCTGCATGTGATCCCTCAGCCCACCTGACTTGAAGTTTCTACCTATTGGAGGTCTCTGCATGAGTAGATGTCTCTACTCAATCTCCTCTCAGCTTACCCTGTTGTGGCTGCTCCACAACCTCTTGAAGTTGTTGCACCAACCGTGGCTCCTCCACAATCGTTTGAGACTTTTTCTGGCTCTGCATGCTGAGAGGTAATATACCCTCCCTCTCAACCACCAAGTCTCCATCAGTTGACTTGCTGCTCAAAGCTTTGCATGCATTTTGTACCTCAAGTGCATACAGGTTCTTGGCTAGCACACCAAACCATTTCCACTTTCCCACCATCACGAAATTTTCTAGAAAAAGAGTTGAATTTAAATCAGCGATATCTCCCTCATCCGTACTCCGATTCCGCTGATTTTTTTTTTTGATTTTGTGTATTTTTCCGCAAGGAATCCAAATCTGCTATTTATTTCTAAAAATTCTGTACAAAAACTTTTAGATCTGCTTTGCAAACTCTCGGCCCAAAACTCAAAACTTTGAAATCTCCTCTCCGTATACGGTTCTTCCTTGATTATCTTTGCTCTGATACCATGTAGAAATTTCACCTGTAGAACAAACCAATATATGCAATGTCCTAAAGCATAATACTTGTTTTACTTCTACAAAACATTAAGTGGAAGCATAATCAAATTCATGAGCAACATCAAGTAAAAACATGCATCACTGATCAAGAGAAATAATCACACATAACACAAGATATATCCAAGGGAAAGCACCAGCATAAAACCCCAACCATGTATTATCAATCAAGTGTAGATCCTCAACAACATACAAAAAGAATCAGCTCAATAGCTATCTTGCTCTCTCTATAATCAGAAGATGAAAATCATGGACTACCTAGGCCTCAATATATAGGCCACAAGTCCTCCAATCTCCTATAATAGATCATTCTCCATGCAAGGAATACTTATTAAAAATATCCAAGCATCTAATAGTACATTGTCTCACATCTTATCTCAACTGGGTCTCTGATAGAACTGACATGCAACAGTTATCCATGAGTGAATTCTCAGTTATCTAAAATAATAGTTGTCACATGCATGCAAACAGTAACAAACTATATTTTATTATTTTAACAACTCGTTAAAATAGTTTAACTGGACTTGACTAGTTTAGATTAAGTCAACTGATCCTCTCAATATAGAACTGAACCTTATCTCCTTTAATCCAGGGATAAATTCTTAAATCAAGGGACCTAGAAATGCTATTTTTAGAACTTTCTATTTTTTAGCAGTTTCACCTCCCACCCAATGTGTCCAATGACCTCACTGGCCAAACTGTTATTTTTAGACATGTTATTTTTAGCAGGTCTATTTTTAGCACATTCTAAATTTAGCATTTCTTGTTGCACACTTTTTAACACAATCTCGTGCTACCATAGAAAGATAATAAATATTGCAATAAGTAGATTCTCATAGTGAAATTATGATTTTCTTATTCTTTGGAAAGATATTTATGCAATATGATTCATTCTATAAAATAGGAGCATGTAGTTATCCATCCCTATTTACATTAGGGGAATTTTGAGGTCTAAAAGGGGTCTCCCAAGGAAAATAATAAAATAACAATTATGAATAAAAAAATAAAAATAAAAACTACTTTATTATTTTATTTTTGCTTATCTCCAATGTCAAGTGTAGACACCCATTGGATGCGGACCTAAATTCAAGATCCAACAAGTATTCACACTGCATTATTCTAAAAAGACCCACATTGAAAAAAATTGAAGATGCATTAAAAAAATGTGTTAAAATTGAAGATACATTAAAAAAACACGTGAACATGTTTTTTTAATGTACCTTCAATTTTTTTCAATGTGGGTCTTCTTAGAAGTTTGCAAAGTGAGTACTCAATGGAAGTGGAATTTAACTTTGCATTTAACAGGTGCCTACACCTGACATTTGAGTAAACCTATAAAGAGATGAGCCCAAAATACAATTAGAGAAAAGTAGTTTTCTTTGTTTCCCTCCAAAATAGTTACCCCTGGGGATGACATCGTCATCTCGAATCCTATTGGTTCTCTTGAAATTAATTTTATTAGTACATTTTTTATTTTGAAGCCCATTTTTTACCTCAAAATTCCCCTAATGCACTCCACTTATCTTAATCTAAAGTGAGTTGTTATCACAAACTCATATCTAAACAACTTAAAAAGGTCATACTAACCTAAGATTATCTCCAACATTAACCTCCTAAGTACAAATATATTTCAAAGGGAAAGGAACAACACAAGGAAAGATATCGAACATATACCATTTGCAAGCAATTATCAATGGATGAGAACATACCACCACTCCAAAAAATAGTTATATCGAACATATACCATTTGGAAGCAATTATCGATAGATGAGAACATACCACCACACCAAAAAATAGTTATAGGATTTGTACTTCTATTCACACTAGGAAAACCAACTATTCATCATAGATCCAAACACATATACAAGTCCATATGCATATGTCTACTAAATGTGATCAAGTGTGACTCAACTTCAGTAACCTTTGCAATGCATGAATGCGGATAAACATTATTCACTTCAAATGTGGCATGCCCTTCAACTTTGTTTCAAGTTTGGTCCTTTAGTTGGTTGTGCTTCACCAAAAGGTACATATCAGAATAGTCTTGTGGGACTAGATCCCCACTATGTCTTAATCGGTGTTGTCCACCTCCCTAAACAACTCGTATATAGCAATCACAATTTATCACTACCGCTAGATCAAAACAACAATACGGTACCATCTTCTGGCCTTAGTATTTTTGACTCACTCGATTCACTCGTTTTCCACTATAGTTGACAACCAATCTCTAAGATAGCCACGAACTCGAGATTGTGATTGGCCTCTTTCCTCCATTCCTCTACCCTCCTCTTCTTTGTTTTTTCTGGGTTTAAATCAAAATCTTCTAATAAAAAGGAAGAATGAATTACCTTTGACCCACTACCATTGGAACATTTCACCTCATTCATGTAACCTTTAAATGTATAACTTCCACCCTTTTCTTTGATTCAACCACATTCATTCTTTACATTTTTTTTACCAATAGCATCCCTCATTGTTTGATCTTGCATCGGTCTTGAATCAACTTTTTCTTGCTGGACAGAGCCAACAATAACTTTTTGATATGCATTTGACATTCACAAGCAGTTGGCCCTCGTACTTTTCGAAATCCGATCCTAGCAAACACAGGTTCTCCAAGAACATTGAGAATTCGTCCGAGTAGCTCCACCAACTGGAACAGTTAGAGGAGCTCCCATGTCAATCATTTTCATTCCGATCCTAGCAAACACAGGTTCTCCAAGAACATTGAGAATTCGTCCGAGTAGCTTCACCAACTGGAACAGTTAGAGGAGCTCCCATGTCAATCATTTTCATTCCTCTCGTCCATCTATAGCACTCATAGCTACAGCTCTAACCCTTACAATTTCCTAATAATTGTTGTATCTCACAAGCAACCTGAATTACAGAGAGGCACGAAGAGTCAATAACACAATATATCAAATACCTTGAATAGAATTTCATGATCTCTTGATGCATGATTTGGAGATATGATTTCAGATCGCTCTGATCCCTGGCAAATCTGAATTTTCAATTACCTGAGGAAGATGTAAATCCAGATCTGGTTTCCTCCAAAGCATGCTTCAAATCTTTTATAATCCACTCAAAGATCTCAAGTTCCAAATAGGCTCTCAGGTTTAACATCCTTATTTCAAACAAGACAATTTCTTCTTCACGTAGGTTGATTTCTTGAGTAGGCAAGGTGACTCTTGTTGTGGCAAATCCAGGTAGACCAAAGCTTCAGTATGCAAATCGAAAAACACTTCAGAAACTCTTGGAATCATAATCATTGTTATATCAAATTTGACTATTCAGTTCTGACACTAAAGAATAACTGCTCATAGAAAGCATGCAATTGATATCTTCTACAAACCCTTTTAGATCCTCGAAAGATGGTACCACTCAAAGGTGATCCTCGCGAGATTCCACGAACAATTTTATTTGCGTAAATCCTACCTCCGGCTCCATTATATACAAAAACCTATAAGTGGATTAACCCTCAATTATCTTCTACACGTATCTTACTATTCTACAAAGTCTTACATCTCAAACACTCAATTTCCCTGGCTCCGCCAGAGCTAAACCCAATCCTATACCGTAAAAAAATTCTAAACACTGCAATGAATAAAAAGTTCCCAAAATAAAATCAGGAATTTCATATTTGAAGAGAGATTTATACAATAGGCTTACTCTTACAAAATAAGGGTATGTTGTTATCCCTTCCCATTCCCATTCGATTGATCTTTAATCTAAGGCAAGTTATTATCACAACTGACGCACACACAAACACTAATAACGTGTCTAGTTCTGAACTAGAGTATAATTAATACAAATATATTGTTCCAACCTAAAATTATCTCCAACAACTTATTCACAATGTTCTCAATTTTGCAATACAGAACGCAAATGCCACTCAAACCAGCGAATCTGCCTCTCTTCTAAAACAAAGTTAATTTGCACCTACAATTTCTAATTTTTCCTTGCCAAATATGAAAACTATAATACAAAGTTAATTGTGCCAATTAAATTTGGTGTAGTCTAATTTATGGATGAATTTGCCTTTTTCATGGTGTTTTTTCTCGTTAATTTTAACCGAAATCCGGAAGAGATTTTTAAAAATTTGAGTTTAGAATTCGAGTGACCCGAGGGGTTTTTTAGGGTGCTGAATCCATTTATGCATTCAAAACTGCAGTTTAAACAACAAAAAACCACATTCTTTCTTGAATTATTTTGCAGGATTCCAGTGAAAAAAACTATTTCATCTGTAAGTTAGACTATGCCATTAAATTTTTATATCAAAACTGTTTATTCTCCATAAAATAGTATTATTTTACTTTAACATGAAAATAATATTAAAGTTATTTAAATTATGGACAATTTGTAATTCGAACCTTATTGGGTTTAAATAAATACAAAAAGCTTGAGCACGTTCAAGTCACGCAAATTCGTATGAATTATTTGATAAAACATTAATTTTAGACTAGTCTAAAAAATTATCGACATTACTACCTGAGACGCTAACATAATTACGAGGGTCATCTTAAAAAATACATTAAAGAAAACATATCTATTAATTTGAAAGGAAATGATTTACAATTTGAAATTTATTAACTTCAGGCCCCAAAACCTGATTCTCAACAGCTTTCTAATATCTTCCGTAGTTACATTGGATTTTCTTCATTTTCTAGTTGTTGCCAAAAACAAGGGAATATGCGAACCACTTCCGTACTTAGATCCTTCAACCATGACTATTCATACACCAATGTTCAATTTCAGTCTCGGCCACCATCGGAAAAAGGGAAATGATAGCATCTCAGATTTGTGTGACAAATTATTCATATTGAAACAAAAAATGATGAAACCTCGTTGATTTTAATATTTTTTACTTTGACAAATGCCTTGAGATAATGCACTCGTTAATATATGTTGCTTAAAGATGTTTTAGGGAAATTTCCCCAAGCACTGTGCATATTCTAAATTTCATAGAGGCATTGTACATACTCTAACTTTCATCAAGGATCCTCAACAGCTCCTTTGTCACCTGGCCAGTAACAAAGGTGATATTTCATGTTAAACACTGAAAACTATAAGAGATCACAATCTAAACTCTTTTCATTATAATTTTAAATATAAGAGATTATTATTATATCTATGTTACAATTAGGCACTGAGAAAATAGTTATAGAGGGAGACCAAGAAGATGAAAATAAAATAATAGCAGAAACAGCCGGAGTAAACACATGCAAAATAAAAATAAAAATAAAAAGATACGTATGCAGAAATGCGTTACTTTCAAATACAACATTGTGCCCCCAAAAAACCCAAAATATGTTTTGTAGTCTTGTAGGAATCTAGTTCTTAATACTAGATGGACTTACTATGTTTCAAAGGAAGGATAAGCAGGCTGCTTAGTGTTTGGCCTATTTGCTTTCATACAAACTGCAAGTCTTTGCTTGGTCGGTCATTTAGCAGGGTCTAACAACAAAGGCTTGCTTGGTTAAGAGTGGGTTGATGAATGGTTTGTGCATGAAGTGTGCCAAATTGGAGACTTTGAAGCACATTTTTTAGGAATGTTGGTATGCTAGAGATTGCTGGCAGCAAGACCAGGGGTATAAGGTCTTTTTGTTCCAGAGAGTGCTTCACAGGGAGGGCAGCATTGTCGGGTGATCTCAAGTAGCTTGCTCTTCCTGCTTTTATGGGAATCTAGAACTGCCTTAAAGTCATCCCTTCTTCTCTATCTGTAAATTCAGGTGCAATCGTGTAAGTCTGCATTTGCCAATGAACTCAGTTTTGTCTCTTCCTTGTGCAGTGTTTGGCAGTAAGAGGTATGTACCTAGTTGCTGGCCAAAGGTTATCTTCTCCTTAAGAATGCTTTAGAATATTCAGATTTTATTTCTTCTTCAGCGGCGCCAAGGAAGGGGATATAATAACTCTAATGTAAAGAACCAATGCTTCACGAATCTTCCTAGACAGTAAGACATAGGAATGGAGAAATGCATTTAGAGGACATGTGAGAGACACCCTACAAATTTTATGAAACATTGGGGTCCCCAACATAGTGGATTAGATTCAAAATCCTAAAAATAAAAAATTTAAATATATAAGAAACAAGGACAAGTCACAATCACGAACAAAGAAAGCATAACGAATATATTCATATTTGCATGTAACTTGTAACAATCACAAATATTCCGTCTCTTTTAACTCTTTTGAAGGTTATTGAGAAACATTCATGACGGCAATCTTGGAATACTCCTTTTCAAGGGGGAGCCCCCAAAATTCCTCCACAAAAGGAAAATGCATCCACTTCTCAGGAAACATCCCACCCTGTTTCCTATGTTTTCACAAATGGGGGATGTGGGAAACATCCCACATTGAGTTTCCCCCCGTGGAAAGCTGGGAGAAATGGGAGTGCCACCCCACTTGGGGCAAGACATTCCTCCATAACACTAGTATATACCCTTATGTTTTTTGTTCACCTTTGTAAACGTTTTCTCTGTAAACATAGTATTTTGTGAAAATATAATATGTTGCTATTAGGTAATGAGATGGAAGTTATGGAGAGAGGCTATGAAAACAAAAATTACTACAACCCTCTCCGGTCATTAACAAGTTCTCTATCGAGGTGTCATGTAAAAAGAATAATAGAACAACCAACCTTCAATATGATAACGATTGTAAAATTGCTAGAAAGGAAATTAGGGATACTCATAATGAATCTTTAAAGCTTGATAAGAGAAATATGCACAAAGCTCTTGTTAAAAAGGAACAAAAGGTACTATATAAATAGAAAGCAAGTGCAGTTGTTGCACCTATCTAAATCGGATCTTGGGAAGCTTTAGAGGAAAATTCTAATTTGTAAAACTAAAGAAAATACTATAGTTCCCTTGAAAAATTGGAATTCCTACCTTAAATTTTTTTATGAATCCCTAACGCCATAAACACCATTTTGAATGCCCCTATAGAGCATGAAATATTTTCTCTGGAAGACATTGAGTTTGGGGTTAAGCAGTTTGCAAATGGAAAAGTTCACGACATTGAAGACTACTAAGTTAGAAATTTTAAAATAGGAGGGCCTATCATCATTCCTCACATATACAAGCTCTTCAATTTTGGCAGTGAAGCAAGGCTTCCCTAAGCCTTGACCACAGAGCCTCATTCTACCTATCTCTAAAAGTGGTGATAAAAGCATTCCCTCTAATCTAAGTTGCACAAAACACCGAAACGTTTTGGAGTTTCTGGAACATGTACATTTAGAAACGTCACTGTGAAAATTCCTGAATCTAACACATCAGAAACCCCTACTGCAATTACTGGTTTACAATCTTCTACTTGTTCTTTACATTAACAAGTTATTTAATTGCATAAGCATTGAAGTAAACAATATTGTAGCCTTCACAGATATATAGATCATGTACTGAAATACACTGAGACAATCACACAAGAGACGCCATTATTTTTGGACAATCGTCCCTGGAAAAACCCAATTCGGGAAAACCAGTGCAACATATAGAGGGTTTGTATTATTAAGCAGATTTCGTGAATAAAACTAGGGTGCCATAAATGGCTCACCCAACAGAGAATATCCTCGGCAGTAGTACCTCTATTCGGAGATAGATATTCCAGCAAATCAACAACCAAATGATCAAACCTCATAACAACTCTGGTTGTTCCCTATGCTGGACATCGAAAGTTGGTCCAAGCACTGCTCAGGAACTGCGTCACTCCTCAGCAGTTGCATCACCCTATCCCGACTCAGAATCTGTTGATCTACTCCAAGTCTACCCCACTGAATCTCCCAACGCTGCCTTTGAAGCCCCCTACAACTTCTACGTTAGCCTCTATGACCCTCTACGTCCTCTGCGTCAGCTCGTACGGCCTTTGCGTCAGCCCTTCTAGGGACTGCGCTGTCTCTCCCAGCACTTCACAGCCTCTCTGCTATGTATTCTTCAGTGTCAGATGGAAATCCCTTGCTGAACTGCCCCTCACAGCAATTGATCACTAACTCAATTTCCTCAACAAACCTTGCCCCAAAAAATCAAATTCTTGATCTCTCTTGGTGTATCTCCAACGATCGAGATTAAGTCCCTAATCAACGACTAAGATTAGAACTAGCTTGATCCTCGTCACTTAGAAATTTCTCACCAATATTATATTAATACACATTAATATTTTTATTTTCCTAAGTTTACACTTAGTAATTCATTAAAAATATTAAAAATATTAATTATTTTAATAACTCATCATTTGGGTGGAATTTCTCCAAATGATTTCTGGGTCTTGGAGATCTCATGTGCCTTAGCCTCTCCACCAATTTTCAAGGCTAGAGCACATCCAATGCTACCCAAAATCAACACTCCCTCTTAGTGAGGAACGTGCTCTAGCAATGCTTCACCATAGAAGCATCACACTGATCCTCTGCATTGGTCCATTGTGCTCATGCTTGGCCTGCTGCCCTACATCCACTGCATTATTGCTTCCTATCCTACTACCCATGACACTGCCATTGTCACTGCATCTCCCTCTCAACATGCTACATCATGCTGCCCATAGCACTGCCACTGCTAACCACTGCACTGCAACTCAATTACCGAGAAGTAAGTAACTGACTTCACCCAATCACTGACAACCTAGTTAGTTTGGAAGCCTCGTGATGCTAAAGCTACCTTAGCTGCTATCCTATGCTCTCTCTGCTGCCAGCGTGCCACTGCACTACTACGAACACCTATGTGCCTCTCACACTGCTGCAACCTCCACTGTGCTGCCTCAGATTTCGCACTCTAGCTCTGCCACTGTTGCTCCATCACACCTTGCTCCACCTGACAATTGTCTTCATGCTACTGTCGTTAAGGGCTCCCGTAGCCATATGTGATCTAAGAGTTTGGGCACCTCAAGGATCCTGCCCCACTTCTGTAGTCCTCTTGCCTACAGCTCTATGTCTCCCCACCTCTTCTCTAGAGGCACATGAGCACTCTTGGCACAATCGTCATCAGTCTCGACATCCTTCTCCGCCTTTGTTGGAGCAGCCTTTGAGTCAAAACCTTCTCCCTTGCCTTTCTTCCTGGGGCACCAAGATGCATAATGTCCCAGCTCCCCGCAGTTGAAGCACTTGACCTTAGATATGTCTTTCTTCTTCCTCTTCTGAACCCCGTGCTATCCTGTTGATGCGAGAGCTACATCCTCCTCCTCCTCCTTCTTGATTCGAACTCCCTTACCACTATTCCCCGCCTTGGTCAATCTCCTGAGCTCTTCTTATCGGAGAGCTACCCACATCTCCTCCCAACTGACGAGAGTTGCTCTGCCCAAAATGCTTTGGACAAACGTCTCCCACTCCTTGGAGACTTCATTCAGTGCAGTCATGACCATGAAATCTGGATCTAGTGTAGACCCCATGGAAGTAAGCTGGTCGCGAATTCCTTGCAACCTGAGAAGGAATGGATCTATCTCCTCTCCTTTCTGCATTTGATATGACTTAAGTTGATTTTCCAATAACATCTTCCGCTGCACAGAAGAGCCCTGGTATAAAGTGGTCAGCGTTTACCACATCTCCCTTGTTGTGTTCTTCTCATCAATATGTGGTATTACATGATCCTTGACCCCGTCTAGGATCATGCATTTCATCTTTGCCTGGGCCTCCTCATACTTCTCATTTGCATCAGGATCAACTAGGACAACTACTGTTCTCAAGGCATAGTCCTTGATGCGATGTTTATCTAGGATTGCTAGGATCCTGGCCTTCCAGATGACAAAATTGGAAGTCCCGTCCAATCTATCCTGATCCCTCAATCCGTTCACTACCATCTCTACTCCTCCTCTAGACTCCATCTTAGTCCTGACTTCCCTCCCAGAAATCCTCTGGCCAACTGTCGAATCACTCCTCTCCAATCCTCCTTTGCCACTGCAACCCGAATCTAGATTTCTTCGCTAGAAATCTGTCGAGGTAGTGCTTCCCTCTACTTTGGTTCAATCTCCTTAGACATTGTTCTGCACCAACATAAACAGCGTCCCACCAGCTCCTCGAATCAAAATCTGCACAACTTCCTTAGCCCTGGCAACTCGAAAAATCTGAGCCCTTTAGGCTCTACACAATTACTGTGTGGGCTAAATCTGCTCCTCCCGGCCAACTACGTCATTCTTGGCTCAAAAAGATGACGTGGCTCTACATGAGCCTGATCTGCCCCCTCTGCCTTTGCGCTGGCCCTGATGGCTAACACAACTATTGCGTGGGCTCCTCCCAGCTACTGTGTCTTCCTCTCCCGGCTCATAATGCTGACGCAGGCACTGCGTGAGCCTTTACGTCACACTCTCTACACTGTGTCACTCCTCCTCTTGCCTCTTCAGCTCTAGAACAATGCTATCTCTCAGGACCACTACTTCTTAACTGCAAATTCTCAGATTTCTCAACTTGGTGTCTTCAGTCACCAATGATCTGTAATCACTCTAATACCATGTAAAAATTCTTGAACCTAACATATCAGAAACCCCTACTGCAATTACTGGTTTACAGGCTCCTACTTGTTCTTTACATAAAGCAATTATTTTTTTGCATAAACATCGAAGTAAACACTATTGCAGCCTTCGCAGATATACAAATCATGTACTAAAATACACAGACAATCACAAAAGGGACACCGTTATATTTGGACAATCGTCCCGGGAAAATCCCAATTCAGGAAAACTGGTGCAGCCTTCGCAGATATACAGATCATGTGCTAAAATACAATGAGACAATCACAAAAGGGACACCGTTATTTTTGGACAATCGTCCCGGGAAAATCCCAATTCGGGAAAATCGGTGCAGAATATAGAGGGTTTGAACTTTGTATTATTAAGCAGATTTCGTGAATACAACTAGGGTGCCAGAAATGGCTCACCCAACAGAGAATATCCTCGGCAGTAGTACCTCTATATGGAGACAGATATTCTGACAAATCAGCAACTGGATGATCAAACCCCACAGCGACTCTGGTTATTCCCTATGCTGGACAGTGAAAGCTGCTCCAAGCATTGCTCAGGAACTACATCACTCCTTCAAGAGTTGCGTCACCCTATCTTGACTCAAAATCTCATGATCTACTCCTAGTCTGCCCCACTGAATCTCCCAACGCTACCTCTAAAGTCCTCTACGACTTCTGCGTCAGCCCCTACGGCACTCTGCGTCAGCTCCTACAGCCTCTGCATCAGCCCTTCTAGGGCCTGCACTATCTCTCCCTGCACTTCGCTACCTTTCTGCTATGTATTCTTCAGCCTCAGATGGAAATTCCTTGTTGAACTGCCCCTCACAACAACTGATCACTAACTCAATTTCCTCAGCAAACTTCACTTCAGAAAATCGAATTCTTGATCTCTCTTGGTGTATCTCCAATTGATCCTAAAGCCTCCTCTTATACTTTTCCTATTTACAATTCAACGTCCGAGATTAAGTCCCTAATCAACGACTAAGATTAGGATTGGCTTGATCCTCATCACTTAGAACTTTCACACCCATATTATATTAATACACATTAATATTTTAATTTTCCTAAGTTTAGACTTAGGAACTCATTAAAAATACTAATTATTCTATTAACTCCTCATCCAGGTGGAATTTCTCCAAACGACTTCTGGGGCTTGGAGATCTCATGTGCCTTAGCCTCTCCACCAATTTTCAAGGCTAGGGCACATCCAATGCTACGAAAAATCAACAAGCACCTCCTAAAAATTGAAACGTCAGCCGAACATCATCTGAAACGTCATATATGTTTATATATATAAACATAAATTTATACATAAGTGAATAACACAATATCTTGCAAGAAAAAAAGGGAATAAGACCCATAGATGACAATTTAGAAAGAAAAACAAGTCTATATTAACTATCATAGATGATTACATTATGGTCAAGTTTCGACCAAGTTTCGGAGTTTTGGGTAAGGGTACGTCCTGAAACGTCAGGTTCCCAAAAGTTTTGTGCAACATAGCCTCTAATTATAAGACCATTATGATTAGTTGCAACTTAACCAAGTTGTACATAATTATTTTGGAAAAGAAGATTAGCCTATGGTTAGGAAGCCATGATAAAAGAGCTAAAGGCCAAGCAAAATTTAGGAGATATCATTCAACTATAGACCACCTTATTATTCTCGAGATCATTGCGGAGGAGTGTCACAATAATAAGATTGATCTCTTCTGTTGTTACATTGATTTTAGAAAAGCTTTTGACAACATTCACAGGACAAACCTATGGAAGAGGCTAGAACAGATAACAGATCCTCTCAAGTTGAAGGTCATTGTGACAAGGTTCCATGAGAATGATATTGCCAAGTTTAGGACCATTAAGAGTTGGTCAAAAGAAATTAACTGCAATATCCCCTCCCCTTTCTGGTATATA
Source organism: Pinus taeda (assembly GCA_000404065.3). NCBI lineage: Eukaryota > Viridiplantae > Streptophyta > Pinopsida > Pinales > Pinaceae > Pinus > Pinus taeda. The sequence goes on from APFE031482416.1 coordinate 377,954, forward strand.
CATTGATAATCTAGAAGAATGTTTTGAAGATGGAGGTTGTCTTGGCCCCACAATCATTGGTGTAGTCATAACTCTTCTCTTTATGCTGATTATATTGTTCTTTTGGAGAGGAGTCATTACAATCTTGGCAAGCAACTTTTTCCTGTTTCTTCTACCTCTCAAACTTGCAATGAACTCATGCAAGTATGTTGGAATCCCTCCAAATGATTATGTTTTCATCCTCTCTCTTAGGCTCCATTTATAATTTCAAATTGAGCAGAATTCTAACCCCCAATCTCCAAAGTAATAGATGGCGGATTAAATCCTAACCAGCTTAGATCAATGATTCAGATTAGATCTTAGTCACTAGAATAATTCAATACTTATCCTTAGAAATTTGCTCAATTAGCCAACATTAATTAAATGTTCTTTCAAAGTTAGAAATCATATTAGTTTCTCCTCAAATAACCACCTCAAGAGCTGTTTGACCTCCCCCACCCCTAGACATAAGATCTACAAGTGCTCTGATACTTTTGTGTAGCTTATTGAAGGGTTTCACTTCTTGATTTCTACATTTTCCGTAGAAATTACGGTCATTCTAAGAACAAGGCAGCAAGGAATTTCAAAAAGCAAACACCCTAACCGTGTTAAATCTAAAAAATATTCATATAATTAGTAAGTACATTTTTAGTAGACTAAAATTGACTATTCATATCAGTGTTGTGAAAATCAAGATTTAATCGTGATTTTTAAATCGCGATTTTTTCCCTGAAACGATTAAATCAACCAACTAAATAGGCAATTTTTTCATTTTGAAAAAAACGCTATTTTTTCCCCAAAAAAATTGATTTTTGTATTATTTTTAATTTTGCCGATTTTTTGCTAATTTTTACCGATTTTTATGATTTGTTTATTTTTTCATACCATCACCGATTTAATCCTGTTAATTTTAAATATGTTCTATGCTTAGAGCAATTTACTTCAATTTTCACAGTTAGCTCAATATCTTTTCCAGATTAGCAATCACATCAGAATTAAAGTAAACTGCAGATAGAACATAAACATAAATCGCAGAAGACAAGCCAAGACAAGAGGACACAAGATGTAGCGCTAGCCAGGGACAAACCCCAATGTGGGGAAACCCTTGATCAATTATTCTTTTATGTTCTTCAATAGTTCAGCAAAGACAGAGAGAGATAGTAAATTTACAACATAATTCAACACTTTGACTTATCTAGATAAGAGAATAGATCATCTCTAAGAAGATGATACATGAGATCAGTTGAAGACATGCTGCTTCAATTGATTCTCCAAGGTGACTCCTTCACCTATCATTGCGCTACATCTCATCATCACACTGCACCTCACCGTGTTGTACCATGCTGCACCCATCATTACAATGCTGGACCTCATGACTGTTGCACCTTATACTGCACTGTTGCCCAATGTGCCATTGTTGAACCATGTTTTCATACAGCTTGTCTCATGTGCTTGCAGCACCATGCTTGCCACTGTTATCCATGCTGCACCATGCTTGCCATGCTATACATGCTTGTTGTTGTCCATGCTTGCTGTTGTCATGTAATAGTTGTTGTCCCACTTTGCTGCCTTGTCATAGTTGAAGTCCCACTTGTGCCATTGCCGCACAATTGTCATAGATGTCTTATGTCATTGGGTTATCCCATCAAAGTTGTCGTCCCAACATGCTGCTATCCCATTGTCCTATTTGTTAGTGACATTGCAGCTCCTATGTGGCAGTATCCAACACCTCTGTACTATTGTTCATGGACAGAATTCGATCACGAGTTAGGGCACCCTCCTGTAACTTACAGCAGTCCAACGATCAGCCCATAACTCACCTTGAATTATGCGGCCTCTCTGTCTTTACAAGGTAGGTGACCTCGTTGGTTGAGGAGACACGTACAGCTCCATGTAGAGGGCTGATTTGACCATCAAAACAATACTTATAGGCCTGTGGCTTTCACATGGACCTTGTTGCCTCTTCAAGTGGTCACAAGGGCGACCTTAACGTCCCTTCTCCTTCGCTAAAGTAGGCCTTGTATTGTTGCCTTCTAGCCCAGCTCCTAGGCCGTCATAACAACAGCTCAAACCTCCAAGAGACCCATGACTTTGTTGCAGCTAGGACCTATTAGGGCAGCATATATCCTTTTCTTGACTGTGCCTAGGTTACCCTTGAAATAGCGTAGGTTAGGGCTGCCTTAGGATAGTGTTAGGGCTGCCTTCCATCTGTGTCTAGGCAACCTCTTTTCCTCCAATGTCTAGGGCTTCCACTCCTAGATTTCTCTTCCACTAAAACCCAAGAAAAGTGGAGAGAAATCGAGATAGAAGTGTGGGTAGAAATGACTATCAAGTCACCTCCTTTTATACTAAATCGTAGAGCACATGTGTGAGTTATTTGGTTGCTGGCCAACCTTGATGAATTGTCTTTTAACACAAATAAATTCATAACTCCATGAATACTTATCGGAATTGGATGATCTTTAGATCAATCCTACACCTCTCGATGAGAGAGATCCAAGAAAAATATCAGCTGCCATAAATAAGATGACCCATATGGAGTTTTTCCCTAGTACTATCCATTTGTCTGACTGTACTATCTCTGCCATCAGTGCCCTGCACTGCTCTGCTCTGTTGAGCTCTGCTCTACTAAACCATGAAGAAGAAGAATTGATCCAGAATGTCTACTGACTCGAAGTCAGTTCCATATGAAGAGAGTGTGTCATACCAGTCTTACTGACCCGAAGTCAGTTTTATTGATCCCAGATCAATATCACGAGAGAGTGTTTCAAACCACTTATACTGATCCAAGATTAGTTTCATTGATCCCAGACCAATGGAGGTCATCCTAGCATAGGGAGTACAGTAGATACAACAATGCGTCCATCGATAGTACTACTATGGTTCCTAACCCCATTTCCATGTTCATTGGCCACATGAGAGGTACTTCCCATGAGTCCTAGATTGCATGGGTAGGATGCCTCGACAGGAGAACCACTTATCCTGTCCCTAAGTCGCCACAAGGTCTCACAGGGGAGGGCTGAACCATTCACCTTGTACACAACACACCATTAGGGGAGGGTGAGTCGCCCTATGGTTGCTTGTTGCTCCAAGCAGTACCCCAAGCTCCCTGGAGCTCCTAGAGCTCAATGTATGCATCATGCTGGACCCTCATAAGAAGGTCTCTCAACCACACCAAGTCGTTCGGGAAGGTTAGAAATTTGACCTTTTCCCAAGGCATAGACAGAATTCCTACGACTTGTACACCAGTCTCAAAGTGATGGAGCCTCCTCGCTCATCAACGTACCATATCCCAGATAAGGTAGTACTAGTATCTGATGTCTATATGCTGGAGCAATTATAGAATACGAGATTCCTCAATAATTGAATCCCCCCTGGTTGACACAGAGGATTATGGTAGTATCAATCATATGTACAAACAGCGCACTAAAGAGCTTCCACAACCAGGCAGTTTCACATTCATACTCGTAGCTATGTATTCAGTCTCAGCGGTGCTTACCGCAACTGGCTTCTGCTCCCTACTCATCCAGGATATCGAACAAAACCCAAAGAGAATCAGCACCCAGACGTGCTCTTGAGATCCTCCACACTACCTGCCTAGTCAAATTCAAATAATCAAGTAGCTTCATATTTCCGGCAGTGTATCTCAATCCATGAGAGATTATGCCCCGAAGATATATGAGAAGATTCTTGTCACCAATCTAGTGAGGCTCAACCATATATGAGCTCACCATACTAACTGCAAAACATATATCCGCACGGGAGTTCACCAAGAACATCAATGCTAGTATGAGTTTCTGAAACTCAAAGGCATTTCCCATAACAAGCCCGATATCCCTATCACATAACTTCTGAAGGTTAAGCTCCATCGAGGTAGTCGCGGGAATGTTGTTCACCATTCCAAATCCAGAATGCAACTCCCTCTTACTTCTGCAAATGAGAGGGTCTGCACCTATCAAAAAGAGCTCGTCCTCAGAAGGTGCCAGTATGAGAGGTCTATCATCCAAAACCTTCAAGCAATGGTTTGGATCGGCTTCACTCCTAGTGAATTTCAACTTCATCAGACAGCTATCAATCCTTTCATACTACGCCTGAGGTGTTTTGCTTCAACCCATAGAAGGCTTTCTTCCACCGGCATACATGAGATTCCCGATCATGAATCTCAAACCCCTCGGGTTGTCCCAAACCTGTGGAACTACTATATGAGGGGAATGGTCCACTTGTAAGATTTTCCTTCAATACATCTCAGACATGTACCTTCATGCTCCTTATGAATTCAGGCATCCCTCTCACCATCTGATTCACATAGGGTAGGGCCCCATGATAAGTAGACCTTCGATGCTATAGATGAGATGTGTCAACTGACATGGTCCCCAATGGACCATCCTACAACTTAGTAAAAATTTCCAACCCTGAACTCAAAAGCATCTTTGAAAATTCTATTTTCAAACACGTAACTTTCCATCGATCCCACCCTGAAACCTTTGACTTCCATTGCCGAAATGGACACCAAGTTCTTCTTGCGATCAGGTACATAAAAGAGATTCTTGTAAATGAATCGAGTTAACCTCATCCAATTGAGGGGTATCATTCCCTACACCCCTTCCGGGATAGGTGGCATCGACTCCAAGTATAATCCCACAATTGTTTCCATCTCTATCAAATTAGAGAGAGCACCCTTCTATCCGATGAAGTGCCTTGCAGCACTACAATCAATAAGCCAGATTCCCAAAGAGTCTGAAGGAGAGGGCCAATACAAGATAATGCTTCTATATCTAATCAAAAACAACATTTGATTCTTCATACCTGGAATTCCTTGCTTTCTTTGAAGAGTCAACTATTTCCTTGATCACCTGCATTACCTGTCATTCCTCTGATCATTGAAGATGTCCCTGGAATGATTGTTATCATCATCAAGTGATGTGTCCCTATTATTTAGACACTCCTTCGCATAATGGCCGTACTTATTACAAACAAGGCATCTGCCTTCCACCCTTTGATCCAGGCTTCCCATTGAAGTGGTCTTTAGGTAGGCCATCAGAAGCTTCCACAGCGCCATTCTAATAATGTTCTCTGCTTTGACTTCACCCTTGGCGAATTTGAAAAGGGATGAGGAATCCATTGATCATTTTGTCCTTTTCCAACTGTCTTCGGTAATTGCTATTTCACTCTTGCTTGCGCATTGTCTTCACCTCAGCTCTAATAAAATGTTAATTTTAGGTATGTTCTATGCTTAGAGCAATTTATTTCAATTTTCACAGTTAGCTCAATATCTTTTCCAGATTAGCAATCACATCAGCGTTAAAGTAAACTGCAGATAGAACATAAACATAAATCACAAAAAACAAGCCAAGACAAGAGGACACAAGATGTGGCGCTAGCTAGGGATAAACCTCAATGTGGGGAAACCCTTGATCAATTCTTCTTTTATGTTTTTCAAAAGTTCAGCGAAGAGAGAGAGAGATAGTACATTTACAACAGAAGTCAACACTTTGACTTATTTAGATAAGAGAATAGATCATCTCTAAGAAAATGATACATGAGATCAGTTGAAGACATGCTACTCCAATTGATTCTCCAAGGTGACTCCACCTATCATTGTGCTACATCTTGTCATCATGCTGCACCTCACCGTGCTGCACCATGTTGCACCCATCATTACAATGCTGGACCTCATGACTATTGCACCTTATGTTGCATTGTTGTCCCATGTGCCATTGTTGAACCATGTTGTCATACAGCATGTCTCATGTGCTTGCAGCACCATGTGTGCTACTGCTATCCATGCTTGCCATGTTGCACCATGCTTGCCATGCTATCCATGCGTGCTGCTGTCATGTTTGCTGCTGTCCATGCTTGCTGCTGTCATGTAATAGCTGTTGTCCCACTTTGCTGCCTTGTCATAGCTGCTGTCCCACTTGTGCCACTGCTGCACAATTGTCATAGATGTCCTATGTCATTGGGCTGTCCCATCAAATTTGTCGTCCCAACATGCTGCTGTCCCATTGTCCTATTTGTTAGTGACATTGCAGCTCCTATATGGCAGTATCCAACACCTCTGTACTGTTGTTCATGGACAGAATTCGATTATGGGTTAGGGCACCCATCCTGTAACTTACAGCAGTCCAACGATCAGCCCATAACTCACCTTGAATTATGCAGCCTCCCTGTCTTTACAAGGTAGGTGACCTCGCTGGTTGAGGAGACACCTACAGCTCCATGTAGAGGGCTGTTTTGACCATCAAAACAATACTTACAGGCCTGCGGCTTTCACACGGACGTTGCTGCCTCTTCAAGTGGTCACAAGGGTGACCTTAACATCCCTTCTCCTTCACTGAAGTAGGCCTTGTAGTGCTGCCTTCTAGCCCATCTCCTAGGCCCTCCTAACAGCAGCTCAGTCCTCCAAAAGACCCATGACTTTGCTACGGCTAGGACCTATTAGGGCAGCATATATCCTTTTCTTGACTGCGGTTAGGTTACCCTTGAAATAGCATAGGTTAGAGTTGCCTTAGGATAATGTTAGGGCTACCTTCCATTTGTGTCTAGGGCAGCCTTCTATTTGCATCTAGGGCAGTCTCTTTTCCTCCAACATCTAGGGCTTCCACTCCTAGATTTTTCTTCCACTAAAACCCAAGACAAGTGGAGATAAATCAAGATAGAAGTGTGTGTAGAAATGACTATTAAGTCACCTCTTTTTATACTAAATCGTAGAGCACATGCGTGGGTTATTTGGTTGCTGGCCAACCTTGACGAATTGTCTTATAACACAAATAAATTCATAACTCCATGAATACTTATCGGAATTAGATAATCTTTAGATCAATCCTACACCTCTCGATGAGTGGGATCCAAATAAAATATCAGCTGCCATAGATAAGATGACCCACATGGATTTTGGCCCTAGTTGCCAATTTTAACAAATCCCAATCGCGATTATCGCAACATTGATTTTTGATATTTTACTGCTTGTTAGAAGTTTTTATTTGCGGATTTGCAGCCTTGTTAAACAGGACAGCAAGCATAATTGATTAGAAACTCATCTAACTATGTACCAATTTACAAAATATAATATTTTCTGGTTAAAATATTTTCTGTACACTATTTTAGACTATCTATTTGCTAAATTTCATTAAGTTGTAGTGTATTTTTGGACTGGTTTAATTAACTTTACGTCGCAGATTTTACATTACGCCAGTAAAACAACAGTACAACACTCCTCTCTTCAACCATCAGACCCCATTATAAAGCACTGGTCTTGTAGTGGGTTGGTTGGACTATCTCACAGGAAACCGACCATAGCCTTTTGATAGGAGTTGAGGCTTGAAGAGTGGGGACCTAAGCCAAGGTAATAGTGGCACTTCATCCTGTTTGTGTGCCGACCATAGCAGATTGTATGATATTCAACAATCCACTAAAAGGAGTAGTAATACACCCTTCCCAGGTAAAATTTTCCTCATTGAAAAATAAAGAGATTTTTGTTGCTATTTAAGGTCATTTTTCTCCCATTTATACTTCAATGTTTTTCCCCTCAAAAGAAAAATCATAATTTTCATTCTAAAAGAAAGAAAGATACAAGTTATATGTGCTTTATATATACAGTGCATATTATTTTAAATATTCATATATTTGAGAATATCCCTTTTTATTATTATTTTTTTTAAATATATATTAAGAGAATTTTGTATATTTCCATCTTAATAATCTTTATTTACTTAGGGAACTTTTTAGGAATCATTCTGAGTCTATATTTTCTACAAAAGATGTTGTGACTTTAACAATTGTTCCCACTAGAAAATTCCCATCCTACCAAATCTCAGTTGACCAATAATGGTGACCCTATCTTTTGACTATCGTGATGCTTGTAGCTTATTCCCCAAATCCCAGACATCAAACACTATGGGAAAAGTGACACAACTAGCGAGGGAGGTATTCAGATTCAGCCTTGATCACAACCTTTGAATACTATATTGTTTGTAAATTTTGTTTAGATGCTATTAACATAGAAATTTCAGCTATTGTCATTTTGTGTGTGTAAACTTGTTGAAAATGTAGCAAGCAAGGTTTTCTAGCTTGTGCCTTAGCCAATGAAGACCTCGAATTGTCCTCATGAGTTAGACTTCAGTTAAAATAAGTTTTTCCAGATTACTAGAATAATCATCAAATTGGCACGCACAGAGTTGGAGCTTCAGTTAAGTGGAATTCTTCATCATTTTGACTACAAAATGAGGTGGCAGTTAGTTCAGTTAGAGTGAGTTAATCTTAATTTTTGATTGAAGGAAGAGCGAGTTAGATCTCCAATGTTGATTGGAAAGAGTATGAGTTAACAAATCCAGTGATGATTAGAAGGAGAGTGAGTAACACTCTTCGTTAACTCGCTATCAGAGCTCGAGTTCTAAATTAAGATGGGCCTCCTTGCACGGATCGAAGTTCACCTATAAAGAGAGGACGAAGGCACAAGTAAATTACATTGTTTTGTGCACAAAGGTTTGTCACAAGACAGAGCTCACAAATTAGTAAGAGCGAGCCTGTGGAGTGCAAGAATTGTGTCCTAAAGAATAGGATGTTGAAGAAAACAAAGAAATAGGCACAAATGCACTAGGATTTATAAGCTGGTTTTGGGCAGGGAAGAGGACTTGGGGTCCTAAAAAAAGGAGCTCAAGTGCGCTAAGAAATAGGGCCTCGAGTACACTAGGAAATAGGAGATTAGGACGAAGAATAAGGAGGCCAAGTGCACAAGGAAGGAGAAGAATTGAAGCAAAACTGCAGGGTTTGCAAAGCAAGTCAAGGGGACAGCAGAGGATCAATTGTGTGCAGGAACTGAGATCAAGTAGTGATCAGGGCAGGCCAAGATCAATTGTATTTGCTAAGAATTGTGTGAGAAGAAAAAAACTTTCTCAAAGATAGAGAAATTGCATTGTAATAGATTCAATTACTCCAAGAACAATCAATAAAATAGCCACACCAAGCAAGCAGGTTTTCCCTGTTATATTTCATGAAAAAAATAAGTATGTCAATTTGTGTGATGTGTCTATATCTATGTGCTTTTATTCTGCTGCTTCTTTGTTGTTAAGAAACTTTGTATCTTCGTGAAAGTTAACTAGTTTGAATTTTCAGCTATTCGTCTAAGTAGTCGCAGAGTTTCATGGAAATTTAACAAAACTTTCGATGAGTTTGAATGGGTACTATAGGAGGGGTTGCCAACGAACGGTGCACTATAAGGTACTCAATCTACAATCGCATGTTGAGATTCATAGGAAATGGTGAGAGAATTGAATAAAACTAACACAAACCCAATTTTTGCAATAAAGATAAGAACAAGCCAACACTTCAACATTATGATACTTGAAGAGAAATCAACAAACAGAAGTGCAACCCTAAAGAGAGAATGAACCCAAAAGAAAGTGCACCAAAGGGAGAAATTAACCCAAGCACAAGAGAGCACTGTTGAAGAAAGTGTAACTAGGTTCGGTCTTCATAATGACATGATCTTTGTAAATGATGTAATAAAAGGAAATAAATTATTTTTTTGTATGCCTTGCTACATGGGTTTCATGAGCAAGAAGTGTCACTAGGTAAAAGACTTCTTGATGTCTATAGGATTTTACTTATATGTCAAAGAGTCATGTCATGTGTAAAGAAGCTCTTCATGAGCCCATCAAAATGTATAAAAGTATGTAGTAGCCCCCCAAGACCAAGATCAATCCTCCAAAAGAAAGCACACCGAAGTCTACAAGCAAAACAACAAAGAGATCACCATGTCGGCTCCAAAATAGAATTAATTGGATAACTGGAAGTCATGTTGGCTAGAAGAAATAGTCACAACGTGTCACTTGATAACTTCCGCTCAAAATAAGAGCATGAATCACTATAAATACCCGTCTAGGGTCAGTGCAAAAGGAAAAAGAACTCACATTTCTCTCTGCAATTTCGAGTGAATATGGGAGCAGAGATCTGCATCAAAGGGGGGACAGAACTTGTGTTTGACTGCTACCTCAGATGGGTATAAGAAGCAGAAGAGAAACCCGGGCTAGTCTTACTCTATCACATGACAACATGCATGATCACAAGGACCTAAGGAACGCATGACAAGAGGATGCAAAGAGTTTTGTGTTAGTTGCATTATCGGCATACCTTGAAGGTTGCAGTCTCAGCACAAATAAAACGAAAAGGATCTCAATATATCCCAACATACTCGAAGGTATCATGACAACATCAATGCAAGAAGAGAATCACAGTCTTCATGAAGAGACGCAGAAAAAACAGCGACAATCAGTCTCGAAATTATGACAGTGAATTAAGATCACAGTCTCGACACAATTGAAAGCAACAGTAACTACTATAGTCTCGGCCTAATTGGAAGGTAAGGATCTCAGTATCACAATCTCAGTAGACCTGTTTCATAACAGTCAATGTATACATATGATGAAGAAGGGCTCCGAACCCTCGTTGTATTTATATAGTCTCACTGTCTCGGAATAAGATCTCACTGTTGTAATCACAGTCTAGAAATATGCTCTCGACATGCTCACAGTTAATGTGATGATGACCTCAGCTAGAATACAGTAATGTTGGTATGATGAAACAATCATCATGATGATTGTCATAAGGTAGTTCTTGATACATCAATGAAAGCATAGAATAAGGATCACAGTGAAGATCTCAAGAAACCTCATTGACATGGTGAAGAAGCAGCAGTGAAGATCTCAGTGATGCAGCAGTGATGGCTTCAATGTTGCAGCAATCATGATGATCTCAGCAGTGACAGAGAAGAAGATTATGTCTTGGTCTTGGAGTGGCAGAAAGTGTCAAGGTTCATGGTCTTGGTACTCGTCAATTGGAATCTCCATAAGAAGAATTCCGTGTGGGTTTTCCTCTCCAAGAGGGAGAGGTTTTGGCCCTAGCAGAAAGCCAAATCCTTTGTGTTCTGGTCTCTTTTATTTTGATAGCAGTTCGATGAAGTAGTCACACACTAATAATAATATGAAGATCAAGCTAAGATAAAATTGTAAAAGAACTTCACAAATTGTTATCATGTAAAAAAGAATCTCACTAATAATGACATGCCCTAGATTCTTCAACATGGTATCATAGGGATGGGTTCAGAAGTCGAAGGAAGGGCAGAAAAGAGATTCATAAGTCAAGTTTACTACAAGGCATCAAACTAGCTGAAGAAATCAAGATCTACACTCAAATAACAAAACAAATATCTAAGAGGCAACCTTCATCAACAAGTCTACAATAGCAAGGTGTTTGAAAGACAACAATCAGAGGATGAAGTAGTCAGATTTCAAGATACATAGAAACAACTTTGGTGACTCCCACAGTTTTGATCCACAATGTTCTCAATCATCTCACAATGGCATGATCTCAACATACCAGTGATTGGATCCCTTCAATAAAGAGAACAGTTTTGACAACTCATATGCCTGCTCAAAGAAGCAGTCATAATTTGTATAAAATATACTCAAGTCAATGTTGCATGCTACAAGGTTCCTTTGGTAGCCCAATTACATAAATCAAGATAGCTGGAAGGCAAAGGAGGCAATCTGCATATCAAAGATCTCAGTCGAAGGAAGCACCAATATGTCTACTCCAACAACTGCCAACATGATCAAGGTGAAGATTTAAACTTCACATCTCAAGTAAGTATTTTCATTAATCATTTTTGAAATGTCTTCATGGTTGCAAGAAGATCTATAGGATGTATGGGTCGTCAAAGGTTCTTGCATGGAATGAGAAGGATTGTCACAATCCCTATGAAGAAGAGAAGTTAGTGAAGCTAAGTCACCTGACACGGGGATTCGGAACACGTAGGATTCGAGATTCGTGGTGTCGGGTTCGGACACGCTGACCCCTCGGAACAGGACACGTTAGGACACGTTATATATTATTTTTATTATATATTATATATATATATTATTATATATATATATATTATATAAAAATAGATATTATCATATTTCTTACACACATTTTAATTAATGATACAAATTTATTCATTTCAAACATAGATCTTCATCTATAGCTATTAGCATGTAGAGTACATACAAAATTCAAATAAATGTCAGTGGTACTAGTCACATAAATGGTAAATCTATTAAAAATTTAAATCATGATTCATAATTCATAACTGAAAGACAACTTACAACTACAAGATAGTAAGATAAACACACTGACAATTGCAGTTTTCTCATTAAGTCATCAAATCAAAATGTGTTACATAGGTAGTGTTGGTGCAATGCCAATGGCAAATAGAAATAAAAAATATAAAACAACTACAGGTATACAAGTCTCAAGGCATCAATCAGCATCAGAATCAGCATCATTGTACCCATCATCATGGTCCCCACTGCTCTCCTCTACATCCTCCTCCTCCCCTGTATCCATAGTCGCCTCTACATCTGTTGGTATGGAGGTTGACCCCTCTAAGTCATCAAATCTAACAGGCTCTAGCACTGAATCATTGAGATCCATGTTGGCCAATGCCAACTCAACAGTGGTGTCCAGACCATATCATTAGGAACAGTGTTACTTGGGAGCGGGAGCGAAAGTGGGGAGCAGGAGCGAAAACGAGAGCGGGAGCGAAGGCGGGGTGCAGGAGCAAAACGGGAGCGGAAGCGACATATTCAGAAGCTCTTGGTTTGTTGCTCTTGATTAAATACGAGTTCCATACCCTAATACATGACAAAATTCAATGGAAACATTGCAATCCCCCAATCCTAAAATCCTGAAAATCTGCTGGATTTTGAATGAAATCTAAAACTCTACTTTCTCCATATGAAATCCAATGAGGCCGGAACCACTCTCAAACATCCTGAGTCATTTCATGGTAATGTTAAAAATTTAAGTAAAATGATGAAAATGAAGATTAAGGAGAATGCATATCAATACTAGGGCCTAGGCTTGATCATGAAGCTGCCAAAATGCTCTACTCCTTGCTGCAACACAGCACAAATCACTTGCCAAATGAAAATATTAATGAGCAAACACGCCCTTTTGTTGCACAAATCACTTGCCAAATGAAAATATTAATGAGCAAACACGCCCTTTTCTTTCCCGCGCTGAGCTTAGCGAGTCCTGGAAACCGGACACGTGTCCTAAAATCGTGACACGCCCCTGAAACTCGCGACACGCCCTTGAACACGACGTGTCCTGTGATTTGGACACAAATCCGGACCGAATCATGTCGGATTCGCCAGATTCGAGAATCGCAAGGGTTTAGGATGAATCCGGTGACTTAACACATGTCTATTCATGAGCATTGATAGCAACCTGCACACTTTCCAAAAAAGCATTGAACACAACACAAGCAATATGAAATTCACTAAGATTCTGCACCACTTCTGCTTTAGTTTCAGATCCTTCAATTTCATAAAATCCAAGTCACCAAATTTTTCCTCCACTTCAGACTTTTTTTCAACAAACTTGATAAATAATATTGTGGACACAGTTGGTGCAATGAAACTGTTGACTGAAATCTATTGGAAACATTCTTACAACTCTTACACTCTTCCACAGATCCTTACACTCTTCCACATCCACAGATCCTTCTTGTTAGTGGCTCAACTTGTTGGCCATTTTGAAATGAACTAACCCAATGATCTAACATTGAAATGAAGTGTTGCAATCATGGCTCGCTCTTTTCCAGAAGTTCTTTACTCCACGCTTATACATGCAGTCTTACTCTTTGTTTGACGGTCTGCCACACATGTACTCTTGTCCACACGTTGCACAGGCTACACTCCTTGCAGATTGTCACCTCTACAAACAGCAGCTTCAACACAGGATCCACGTAGATGCACACAGGCTCATCTTACTTCACGCTACCCTTTTCAGTTCTCATCTCATTGTTCATGGTAACTCCAAACATTCTATCACTGTGCCAATGTGATAAAACTTGTGATCACATTCTCTCTTATGTTGTGGAATCTGTAACAGTGATCTATTGAGAGTCATCACGGGTCTTTTGTTTTCATTTTCCTACGTCAATTTCTCACCTTCTTTGATGGTCGCAAATTCCCAAAGATAGATTCTCATCAGCTATAAACACTTACATCGCCTTCCCAGTGACGAATCTTCTGTGAGTGACTCGCTTGACTTGGTTTTCACAAAGTCCACAAGGTCACTTCTTGTTCCACGGAGCAATAGCTCTGACCTCAATTTATGTGGAATAATACAATAGTCCAATGCAACACTACGCGCAACATGGAATTCTTACTGCACAAAATTTTCCACGATGATTTATGCACAAATTCTCCCCACATAGCAACTCTCATCCAATCGTGCTCTGATACCACTTGATGCAGAGCTGGCTCTTTTTTCTCACTTTAAAATTTCAAATCTAAAAATTTAACTTTGGAAATTATCTCTGAATTTTGTCATCTGCGGGAAAATACCAATTCTAGATTTTAACTCTGTTAAGGGGGCACCTTTCCTTCCAAATATGCTCCTTCAACAATGGAATGGGACTGAATCTACACAATCAAATCTAAGGCATCCAAGAGCTCAATGCTCTTCTATCGATCCACCAGCATTCTACTAACCCCAATGCAGATTATGTTCTGAATCATTGCAAGCACAACGCCTCAGAAGGAAAACCATCAACTACGATCCAACTGGCGATCTCACTTCTTTATTTATCACTGTGCGCACAATTCTCTACCGAATGCATCTTCAAAGCTCTTCTTTCGAGCGATTTACCTTCACATGCAGATCATATGGCCCTCATTTGATTTGGCAATGATGGAATCTTAGGCATATTACCGACGTTCTATTACAGCTATAAACAATCTGTAACCCTTGATTCATTTTCCCAATGCTTTCTAAGCAAAGACTCAACGATTTCATATGACTTCTACATACAACAATTTAGTGCAAGCGCTACTCCTTATTATCCACCCATGATTTGTAACTGAAATCCACTTGCAATTGATCAATTCACAATCGTTAGAATCAACGCAGAATTTCAAAATGCCATACCTTCACAGGTGAATATCAGTAGCTTTCAACATTTTCCATGATTGACAGACATAAAAACCCAACATAGACTTGTGTTAAAAACGCCATATGAATTCAATATTGAATTAATCTGCAACCCAACAAACTTACAATCTGGATTTTCGCATACAGAATTCTATCATCAATCGTACATAAACTAATTACACAGTAATGACATGAAATCCTTAATCCATTTAATCATAGCTATTACAAATTAATGGCCTCATCCACCAAGATGGTTAAGCTTTGTTGGCCCTTTTCTTCCCTATCTAACCACACACACCTATATTCTAAATCCTTCTTATTTTCTTTCCTATTAAATTACAAAGGGATCTGTAATTAATCCAGGTCCACAAATCTTGAAACAAAATCCTATTTTAGGATTCCTGGATCGACTTTTCTCTCAGGAGATCTAACTGACTCCTAATCTCGCTAACTTCCTCACATATTCCCCATATCGATCCTTTAGAATTGATCCGACTTCCACTTCATTCTTATTTGCATTCTCTTCTAGAAATCTTTAGAGACATAAAATACAATTAATTACATAAATACACACAAACCTCTATTCAAAATGGGGTAAATTGCTCCAGCATCAAGATCCACCTGCCTTAAACACAAATATTCTTCCGGTCACTTTTCATCTAATTTTAAAACTGAACCACATATAACATTTTGCTCATCCATCATCTTTATACAACAAATACAATATTGTCCTCAATATATGGCTGCATACATCATTATCAACCATCAAATTCACTATATCAATTTCTACTTCTGTTCAAGATGTGCATTCAATAGCAAACCTTAACGATATCTGATCAAACCCTAGTGTCTAATCTCAACACTGCTCAACAATTCAAAATGAATGCAAATCAATGTGTTAACGTCAATGTGAACTAAACCCCAATGGCATCACAACCTTAGTATCTAATCTCAACACTCCTGAACAACTCAAAATGAATGCAAATCAATCTATTAACATCAATGTGAACTAAATTCTAATGGTATCACAACCTTTATGAACAACAATAATATTATTTTTTATTTTGGAAATTTTTTGGTAAAAATCACATGAAACTTTTGAATCTACCTGTTTAGAACCATCCAGTATGGTTCATCTTCAAGACTAAATAATAAGAATAATATAAAAAAAGTTCATTTCAATGACTAGATTATAACAGTAAAACTCTTTAAGTAAAAAATAATACAACCTTCAAACATATTATTTAATAAATAAATAAATAAAATTCAACTAAAAAATAAAAATAAAGAAAAAAATCCATTAAAGAAAACAATAAAATAATGAAAAAATAATTCAAAATCAATAAAATAACTAATCCCAAAATAATTTTCCAACCCAAACAATCCAAATAAAAACATAAATAATTAAAAAAATGTTATAAAAATGATTATAAAACAATAAAAATAATGAATAAATAATTCAAAATCAATAAAAAAAACTAATCCCAACAAAATAATTTTCAAAACCCAAACAACTCCAAAAAAAGATAAATAATTAAAATAAATGTTATAAAATGATTATAAAACTAATTAATTCATAATATCAAGAGAAGAACCTCAAACAACACAAATAGGTATAGTCAAGTCAACATTCACTAAAAAAAACCTATAAAAAGAAATTTGTTAACGTCTATTGAGAACAAAATTTGGTCTATCGGATCTAAGGAAACTAATATTTAGTTTGAATTTAATTCATTCCTATAATAAGAATTATAATCAAAAAAATAAAAACTATAAATAATTGAAAGATTATATTGAATAAATATTCAAAAATATATTAATAAAAACTAATTCATTAAACATAAAAATCAACATATGATAGATTAAAAACAAATATTTATTAAAGAAAAAGTTATAACAAAGCCAAATAATATAACAATTAAAAAAAAAAAAAAAATAAAATAAAAATTATTGTAATAAAATGCTAGATTATAATTAAAATACAGAAAAGGAATATATACATATATAAAAAAAAAGAATCAAGAAATCAAACTCTTAAAAAATTAGAAAAACAAAAGAAACTTACTATGAAGTAATATAATGGAAATCTCATTATCATACATATATTTTAAATGGAAATCAAATACATGTCCAAGGTCATCTCATCAATTCACTTAATACACAATCTAGCTTCAATACAACTATTCTGTATACTCATGCATATAAAGCCTAATATATGTATTCAATGGCATAACAACTCAATAGTAAACATTTCAATGCATAACATACATATAGCCCCAACATAGACTCAAAATAATATTGTGATTACATAGGTAGCGGACTCATGTATACATCATGATATTGATCAACAATAACATTCTCATAGAACAAAACTCTAGAGACGTCACCATAAACATTTGATTAGCAACTATGACTTCACTCTAGTAGCATATACACCTAGGCTCATATTAGTTAGACAATATACATTGAAAGTTGCTCTCTCATCTAAGTAGAAGGATATTCATTACATTTTTTTCATTCAACTACAAGTTGGATTAACAATCCTTTGTCCAACAGCCTCTTGGCACATCAACACATCTGTAACCACAATCTTGTTGATTTGCGGTAGCATCGGATGTGATATAGGCCTCAAATTTTGCAGGGAGGCTTGGGCACATGCATTCCAAATAACCTATAAAATTTTTTGGGAAATTCCACCCATAAGTGATTTTATTAAAATATTTAATGTTTTTCATTGGATTCCTGAGTCTAAACTTAGGAAAATTAAAATATTAATGGGTATTAATCTAATAAGGGGTGAAACTTCTAGAAAAAGACATGAATCAAGCCAAAACGATCTGAGTCTTTTATTATAGTTTAATCTAGGTCATTGGTTGTCTACAGAAAGATATAAGAAGGAGCTTGAGGGTCATTTAGAAGACACATCGAGATATCAAGAAAATCGATTTTCTGAAGCGAGTTCTCAGGAGGAAAAATTGATTAAGGAGATATCTTGCAGCAAAAGGGCAGGTATAGTTGGGTTGGAGGATCTTCTCTGGAACCTCGAATACTCAGCAGAGATACACTAGTGGAGGCAGCACATACTCGGGGAGGATTGACACCAGGCCAGAAGGGCCCACACAGTGCTTGACGCAGTGCCAAAAGGGCCAGCGCAGAGGAAGAGTTTTCCTCCCACAGAAAACCGAAACTTGTTGGGGAGTAACCGGATCAACTGGGAAAGTTGACGTCTGCTCCAAGAGGCAATGAGGCCTAGCGCAGAGCTGACATGAATTCTCAGAGAGCTCCATGCAGGCCCACGCAATTACTACGAAGGGGCAGTGCAGTTGTAGCCAGAGATAATCAGTTCAGTTGTCAAATCAGAGGGATTTTCCGGGTGAATTGAGATAATCTCACTAAGTTTTCTGCCAGTGTCTTTTTCTCTATAACTGGATTGCCAGAAAGGGCATCTAGAGTTGTATTCAGAACTACTAGTTAATAATAATAAACCCTTAGAGTTGTTGCACCAGTTTTCACGCATTGGGTTTTTCTGAGGACTATTGTCCAAAAATAACGGTGTCCTATGTGTTTCTAATTTCCTTGCTCAATTTCTATGTTTCAAAATCATATTTAATTTGGTATAGGTTGTTTCAGTAATTTACTTCAATGTTTCAAGAAAAAATCTAAAATAAGCTTGTAATTGCCCCGAGAGTCGCTCATGTATGGGGCTAGATCTCACCTATGGGGTAGATCTCACATAAAAACCTAAAGGTGAACATAATGTTTAACATTTAACATTTTTAATCTAATGTATGTCAACCCTATTTAAAAATCAATCTAATTATTATTACATATAAACACAATAAAAAGGAAGTATGGTAAATAAATAAAAATATAAACAAACAAGAAGTATTGTAAATAAATAAAACATTTTTTTTTTATATTTACTCGAGAGGTATGGTAAATAAATAAAAATATAAATAAACTAGAGGTATGGTAAATAAATAAAACTTTTTTTATACTTACTCCATAAACTTCTTTATATCTACAAAAACTCAAAAATAAAAAATAAAAATTTTATTTAGGTGAATTCTATGGGCCAAATACCATGGGACAAATAATTATTAATAACATAGGCCAAATATCATATTTACAAAAGAGGTATGGTAAATAAATAAATATAAAAAACCTGTAAAGAGGTATGGTAAATAAATAAAAATATATCAAATAAGATTAGAAATCAACATCTAATTATATACCAAACCTATGAGCCAAATACCATGGTAAATAAAAGATTCATGATAAATAAATATAAATATAAATAAACAAGAGGTATGGTAAATAAATCAAACCTACCTTTATATTTACTTCATAAAACTCTTTATACTTACTAACACTCAAAAAAGAGGTTTTATTTAGGTAAAACCTATGGGCCAAATTATTATTAATACCATCCAAAAAAACATTATTAACCCTATTATTATTATTATTATATAATATTAATATTATTAAATTTAATAACTTTGGATTAATATAATATTAAATTTGTTGTATTATAATATATATTAATATATCATGATATATATTAATTCTAGATATATATGGTGTTGGAAATAATACTGAGAAGGGGGGTGAATCAGTGTTATCAGATCAATAATTTTATTTCCCAAACAAAATTATATACACTACTTCAATGAAGTAAACTAACGTGTACACGCGACTGTGCTTAAAGAAATCAACGTATATGCAGAGAACTTGTGATTTAGACAATTTATCATGTGTTAAGCTTAAACCAGTATATCAGAGATTTATTAGAGAGTGCAGTAAAAGCATAATAAAGCAATCACACATAAGCAACACACATAAACACCAAGATTTAAGGTGGAAACCTAATGTGGGTAAAAACCACCTATTGTTGTCGTCTTTGTCTTCTTTTAATGATAAGAAAATCTATTTACAATCTTATACTGGTGCAGACTCATACCAATATGCAGGCTTCTACCCACAAAAGGTTACAACCTTCTCTCGTTTTACAGCTTCTACTGGAAGGGAGCTACAACCTCTTAGGTCTTGTACTAGCCAATATGTTTACTAGTACGTAGGTGCCATCCTACAGAAAACTTCACTCTTCCACCAAGGACCACGTTTCATGAATTTTCAGACTGGATACTCCTGGATCACAAAACCACAATATGAAGGCCATGTTTCATCAAATTTTGCACACTGGACCCATCAAATTCTTTTAAACTTAAACTACATCAACCAATATTCAGTTAATCTGAACAATCAGATCACTGACACCAAAACACTGTGTTGAACCCAGAACCTTGCATCATCAGCCAGAACCAGCTGTAAAATCATGCATTAGAGTGTATATGCAACTTGGTTGAACTCAACATGCGTGTATATGCTACATCCTTTAACTCAACCTATGTATATCTCTAAAGATACTAAATCATAAACTTTTGAACCATAGACTATACCAATCAGTGACATTTTGAAAATCTATTGTCATATTATAGAGTTCAAAACAGATAGCAGCAAGTATCACCCTTCCTTCTCAATCAATCAATCAATCAGACTCAATTTCCTTATACAACAATTCTACATTCAGATCTAAGAGGACTTCATTGACAGACAGCAGTAAAACATCAGAATTTGATCAAATAGATCAGTCAGATTTGAACATAAGCTTTTCTTTTTGTATACACTACTTGAAAGAGTCGAACCTGCGTGTACACGTGCTTTGGCCAAGACAAACCTACGTACAGATCTGCAAATTTTGACTCAAAACTCTGTTGCAATTTCAGACTTCAAACAAACCCAGATCATGATAGATAACAAGTAGAATTGGTGTAAAACATCAGGTCTAGTCTCAACCAATATCAGATCATTCAAGAATAATTCATTTCAAGTGTCATGATTCCTAATCCAATGTTGAACTCAAGGTGCACATGAAAATTTCAGATCCAATCCCAAACATAACCCTGCAATATAATATATACTTTAGATAGAATTATTCCTTAGAATCTCATTGCTTGCACACTTTGGCCTAATGACCTTCTCCTCCTTATATACTCTTAGGCCTTTCTCAATACCTTGGACCAAAACCACTTAAGATCAATACCTTGGACCCAATACCTAGGGTCAATACCTTGGACCAAATGTCTCGGACCAATTACCTTGGACCAAAATACCTTGGATCAAATACCTTGGACCAAAAACTTGGTTTTCCAACATGTATGCCTTTCTCCTCCTGTGAAAGTGCATCTATATGTTATAAGCTATTTTTGTTCTGTTAAACCACGTGTATACATGCCTTGGACAAAATGAACCAGCGTATATATATTTTTCTTCATTCTTTGGACTCTGATCTATAATATTTTGTTGTTGACCTGCTGCACTGTGAACTTTCATCTGAGTGAGTTGCCATCAAAGACAACACCTATACCATAATGCCAATAATCTCCCCCTTTCGACTTGATGGCAACAACAACACCAAGACACTCTCCCCCTTTGACATTAAGGGCAAAGGGCGGACCAAGATATTCTCTCCCCTATGTTGTTCATGATTCCCCTGAGTACATGTTGAATTGTCTGATTGAGCTCCCCTTTGTACATGTTGAGATGCACTGAAACCGTCCATGCTCCCCCTAAGCATAGGCAGAGTGCAAAAATATTCTTCAAAAGAATATCATGACTCTATAACTCAACTATGTGAGTATGACCTTCCTATCACCAATGATTCATGCATACATCCATCTCCCAACAAATGAGGATATACCAAATTTGACTCATCCACCCAACCAAGTGGGGATATACTAATTGTTTATACATAACAGAAATATAATTACATCATCCATCTCATGCAAAGTGGGGATACATATTACATCATTTGTCCAATAGGACTCATTCAAATGCATGAGACGACATATCACACCCTAGACTTTTACATGAATTAAGCAACAAAAGGTATAAATATCTGAAGCCATAGCTAGACTCAGCAACCATAATGCCAACAATGCAGAATGCGAGTGAAGGTTAATGCTCCCCCTAAACCTGTGCTTCCTGTGCATTATTAACAAGTCAATGATCAAGGCATCTTTGTTAGTGAGATAGAAATTAATGAGCAGAGCATATCAATAGACTCTAATCATCAACATCAGATAGAGCACCCATATCAGAGCCTACCCCACTATTTTTCTTGTCTGAAAAACATATACGCTCCTTGACCCACAGAAACCTACGTGGGTACGCGACTAAACTTCATGAAACATGCATATAATAACCTTTCTCTGAAAAAATAGATTTAACAGCAGGACGATGCAACAATTATTCCCATCTTTTGTCTAAGATATTCAAATGTTTCTCTGGGCAGTGGTTTAGTGAATATATCAACAACCTGTTCTTTGGAGGGAACATACTCCAATTTGACTTTTTGTTCAAGCACTTGTTCACGTGGAAAATGGTATTTGATGGGTATGTGCTTGGTCTTAGAGTGCATGACTGGATTCTTTGAAATACTGATGGCACTTGTATTATCACATAGAATGGAGATGGGTGGAGTATATGTGATTTGAATGTATTGCAAGGTTTTCATCATCCAAAGTATTTATGTGCAACAAGATGCAGCAGCCACATATTCTACTTCAGCTATAGATAAAGCAATTGAACTTTGTTTCTTGATGAACCAAGACACTAACATGGAACTCATATAGAATGCACCACCACTGGTGCTTTTTCTGTCATCAATTCTTCCTGCCCAATCTGCATCTATATATGCATGAAGAGTAAGATCTACATCTCTAGGATACCATAGACCAAAGTCCTAAGTTCCTTAAATATATTTGAAAATTCTTTTGACTGCATGAAGGTGTGATTCCTTTGGATTTGCTTGGAATCTTCCAACTATTCCTACTGCATGCATGATGTCAGATCGGGTACCTGTTAGATAAAGCAGACTGCCAATCATGGATCTGTAAGTTTGTTGATGTACTGCTACTGATTCATCATTTGAGCTGAGACTGCATCCTGTTACCATTGGGGTACATACAGGTTTAGAATCTTCCATTCCATACTTTTCCAAGATCTGTTTGAGATATTTGGTTTGTGAAAGAAAAATACCATCATTATTTTGTTGAACTTGTAGACCAAGAAAATATGTAAGTTCACCAAGCAAGGACATTTCAAATTTTTGTTGCATTACTGAAGCAAAATTCTGACTCATGTATTCTTCATTGCTACCAAAAATCATATCATCAACATAAACAATAATAATTAGCAATTTATCAATTTCAATCTTTGTATATAGATTACTATCTGTTGAACCTTTTGTAAAACCTTGTTCGTGTAGATATTTGTCAAGGCGGTAATACCATGCCCTTGGAGCCTGTTTCAGACCATAGAGGGCCTTTTTGAGTCTGCATACAAGTTTTGCATCATTTCCAATAATGAATCCTTCTGGTTGTTCAATATAAACTTTTTCTTCTAAATCTCCATTCAGGAAGGTTGATTTTACATCCATTTGGAATACTTTGAATTTTTGAAAGCTAGAAAGGGAAAGAAACATCCTTATGGCTTCAAGTCTGGCAACAGGTGCAAAAGTTTCTTCAAAATCTATACCTTCTTGTTGAGCATACCCTTTACAAACAAGTCTGACCTTGTTTCTAATGGCTTCTCCATTTTCATTCAGCTTGTTTTTTAATATCCACTTAGTTCCTATAACATTTTTATCATGAGGTCTAAGAACTAATTCCCAAGTATCATTTTTTTCAATTTGCTCAAGATCTCCATCCATGGCCTTGACCCAACATTCATCTTTGCATGCTTCTTTTACATTTTCAGGTTCAGCGGAGAATAGTAATGCTAGATAGCTTGAGGTCCCTGTAATAGTTCTTCTTGTCTGTACACCTGCCGCTTTTTCCCCTAAAATTTGAGTTTCTAGATGATTTTTCTGAACATACCTGGACGGAGTCTTTTCTTCTACCATTATCTCTTCTTCTAGTGCTTCATTGGTTTCTTCTTCAATATGATTTTGATTTGATGTGGGAAAATAATCCTCATCTTCTTCATTGTCATAATCTTCTATTGATTCTATCTGTTTTGGATTTTTGCACGCTTCATCGACCACAACATCAATGCTTTCAACAATTTTTCCAAGTCTTTTATTATAACATTTATATCCTTTACTCCTGAAAGAATAACTAAGAAGAATACCTTCATCTACTCTGGGTTCAAACTTACCAAGTTTTTCAGCAATCCTTTTGATATAACATTTGCTTCCAAAAACTTTAAAGTATTTTATAGTAGGAGTCTTGTCATACCAAAGTTCATGTGGAGTTTGAGTGGTGTTTACCCGAACATTTGCTTGGTTGAGAATAGTTATAGTAGTGAATGCAACTTCACCCTAGAAGGTTACAAGAGTTATAGATTCATCTAGCATAGCTTGAGCAATTTGTTGAATTGTTCTATTCATTATTTCAACCACACCATTTTGCCGAGGAGTCCTTGTGGTGGAGAATTGCCTTTTTATTCCATGTTGTTCACAAAAGTCAAAGAATTCATCCGAGGTAAATTCCCCTCCTCGATCAAATCTAAGGCATTTGATTTTTCGATCTAATTCATTTTCAATCAAAGCTTTGAAGGTTTGGAACTTTTCAAAAGCTTCATCTTTATGCTTTAGAAGACCTGTCCAACACATTCTGGAAAAATCATCAACAAATAAAATAAATTATGTTGATGGTCCACATAAATCAATATGGACAAGTTCAAGAGGCTTGCTAGCTAACCCTTTCTTTTCCATGAAGTGAACTCTGGTTTGCTTGTCGAATTGACATGGTTTGCATAGTGTATCTTCTGGCATGCTAATATCTGGAAGATCACGAACAGTCTTGAATCTGCATGTTTTTCTTATTTGAGAAAAACTTAGATGTCCCAATCTTCTATGCCACAACCAGTTTTCATAATTTTTGCTAAGATAGCATTGTTGTTGTCCTCCCTTGAGTATGTATAAGTTGTTTGGAGTTCTTGTACCTTTGATCATGGTCTCTCATGTATCAATCTCACGAACAACACATCCATTTGATCGAAACACCACTTCATTTCCTTTATCACACATTTGACTAACACTCAACAGGTTATGTTTTAAACCGTCTACATACATAACATTTCCAGCTTTAACCTTTTCTTTCAAGAAAACAGAGATTTTACCTTTTATGATAACAGGAGTCTCATTTCCAAATGAGACATTCTTTTCCTTTTCTAAGGCATTATATTAGTGAAATTTTTATTTGTTGTTTGTCATGTGTTTTGTGCATCCACTGTCGATGTACCACTAATTTTCTTGTTCTTCTACATACAAGGCTATACCACATCTTTCTGTTTGAGATTCTTTCTTTCTCCATATCTTGGGATTTAATGGAGTTTTCTCTTTTTGAGATTTTTGTCAAAATTTGCTCCTGCATTCAGATTCTTCATGACCAAAGTTGTTACATATTGAGCATTCTATTTCATTTTCAAGAAGAGAAAAGTTAGTACAGGAACTTTTCTTGATCCCTACTACATTCCTTTGATTTCGTGGTTTTGTAAGCAACACATTGAGCAACTTTGTCTCCAAAATTATGACATGAAAAACATTGCCCATTAAAGAAGTTCCTGTGACTATTGAATACATTGACCTGGTGATTGTAGTTTCTATTAATATTCATCTTTGGAGCAAATTGAGTATGATTTACCTGAGATTGGTTGTGACTTCCATTCGTCCTTGGAGTAAATTGAGTCTGATTTACCTGGTGATCTGCTTTATGCCTTTGCTGACGATTGTCATATTGTTCATAGGTCTTTGCTGCATCAAGATAGCCTTTGGTGGAGGTTGACGGCTTCTGTGATTGAGATGCTTCTTCAGTATATCCAAGACTTGTCTTTATCAGAGGAGAACGTTGAACTTTGATAATTTCATTTAAAGTTTCTGATCCTTTAGCAAATCTAAGATTGAGAGATTTCGTTTTCTCAAGATCCTTTCTTAGACCCACAATTTCACATTCTAGTTTTTCATTGTGTTTTTCTTTTTCAGCAAGTTGGTATGCTAAGGTATCTATAATCATGTTCTTTTCTTCTAAATGGATTTTGAGTTTAGATATTTCTTCATGAAGGTCTTCCTCTTCTAAATCATCCCAAAAATTATCATCATCATAAGCCATGAGAAGTCTGTAATCTTGTCCATTTTCATCTTCATCACTATTAGATAAACCATTGCTATCTTCATGAGCATAATAACTCCTTTTATTCACAACTTGTTTTCTATTCCCTTTTGCATATTCCTTTCCTTTTTCAAATTTATCTTTATGAGGACATCTGGCAGCCTAATGACTGACTCTACCACAAGAAAAGCTTTTGAAGGGTAACTTACCCTTAAACCTTCCAGAACCCCGTTGAAGCTTTTTGACAAAGTTTACCTCATCTTCTTCTTCTGGAATATGTCCTGATTCATTGTGTTATTCCTTTCCTTTTGCTAAAGCTTTAAATGCGGCTTCTCTCATATCTGATGGTCCTCCCTTTCTCATCTAAAAGGCAATTAAGATTTCGTGAAGCTGCGTCATAGTGATATTTTGCAAATCCTGTTTTTCTTCTATGGAAAACACTTTGGATTCAAATTTAGCAGAAAAGGATCTCAAAACTTTCTCAACTAAGGTAACTTCCTTAATTTCTTCACCCAGATTCTTCATACAATTGACAACCTCATCTACACGTAGGAAGTAACTAGTTATGCTTTCATCACTATGCATCTTAAGAGTTTTATATTGAATTATGAGAGTTTGAAGCTCAGCACGTTTTACCTTAGAGTCTCCTTCATAGCTCAAAATGATTTTTTCCCATATTTCTTTCGTTGATTTGAGCTATATGACTTTGACAAACTCTAATTGTGACAAACTTCCCAATAAAGTATTGATAGAATTGGCATTGGTTTCATATTGCTTTTTACCTGCTGTATCTGTGGGAATTGTTGTCGGAAATGTATATCCTCCTTCCAAAATTTCCCAGATATCTGTTCCAAGCGATTGTAGATAGGTTGTGGTTCTTATTTTTTCCAATAAACAAAGTTGCTCCCATCGAATATTGGCGGTCTAATGGATCCCATGCTTTCTTGATTATTCATGTTGATAGATCTCCCTTCAAGCGATCAAGCTTCTTCTGAAGAACCTGCTCTGATACTAATTGTTGCAAATAATACTGAGAAGAGGGGTGAATCAGTATTATCAAATCAATAATTTTATTTCCCAAACATATTTATATACGCTACTTCGGTGAAGTGAACTAGCGTGTACATGTGACTGTGCTTAAAGAAACCAGCGTATATGCAGAGAACTTGTGATTTAGACAGTTTATCATGTGTTGAGCTTAAACCAGTATATCAGAGATTTATTAGACAGTGTGGTAAAATCATAATAAAGCATCAAACATAAGAAACACACATGAACACCAAGATTTAAGGTGTAAACCCAATGTAGGTAAAAACCACCTATTGTTGTCGTTTCTGCCTTCTTTTAATAATAAGAAAATTTGTTTACAATCTTCTACTGGTGCAGACTCATACCAGTACGCAGGCTTCTACCTGCAGAAGGTTACAACCTTCTCTCATTTTCCAGCTTCTACTGTAAGGGAGCTACAACCCCCTAGCTCTTGTACTAGCCAATATGCTTACTAGTACATAGGTCCCAGCCTACAGAAAACTCCACTCTTCCCTCAGGGACCACGTTTCATTAATTTTCAGACTAGATACTCCTGGATCACAACACCACAAGCTGAAAGCCATGTTTTATCAAATTTTCACACTAGATCCATCAAAGTCTTTTAAACTTAATCTTCATCAACCAATATTCAGTTAATCTGAACAATCAGATCACTAACAACAGAACATTGTGCTGAACCCAAAACCCTGCATCATCATCCAAAACCAATTGTAACCTCAAAAATCATGCATTAGAGTGTATATGCAACTTGGTTGAACCCAACCTGCGTGTATACGCTACTTCCTTTAACCCAACTGGCGTATATCTCTAAAGATACTGAATCATAAACTTCTAAACCACAGACTATACCAATCAGTGACATTATGAAGATCTACTGTCATATTACAAAGTTCAAAACAAATAACGGAAACCATCACCCTTCCTTCTCAATCAATCAATCAATCAGACTCAATTTCCTCATACAACATTTCTACGTTTAGATCCAAGAGGACTTCATTGATAGACAGCAGTAAAACAACAGAATTTGATCAGATAGATCAGTCAGATCTGAACGTAAGCTTTTCTTTTTGTATACGCTACTTAAAAGAGTCGAACCTGTGTGTACACGCGCATTGGCCGATGCAAACTTGTGTACAGATCTGCAAATTTTGACTCAGAACTTTGTTGTAATTTCAGACTTCAAACAAACCTAAATCATGATAGATAACAAGTAGAACTGGTGCAAAACATCAGATCTGGTCTCAACCAATATCAGATCATTCAAGAATAAGTCATTTCAAGTCTTATGATTCTTGATCCAATGTTGAACTCAAGGTGCACATGAAAATTTCAAATCCAATCCCAAACATAACCCTGCAATATAATATATACTTCAGATAGAAGTATTCCTTAGAATCTCATTGCTTGCACACCTTGGCCTAATTATCTTCTCCTCCTTGTATACTCTTAGGCCTTTCTCAATATCTTGGACCAAAACCACTTAGGACCAATACCTTGGACCCAATACCTAGGGTCAATACCTTGGACCAAATGCCTCGAACCAATTACCTTGGACCAAAATACCTTAGATCAAATACCTTGGACCAAAAACTTGGTTTTCCAACATGTACGCGTTTTTCCTCCTGTGAAAGTGTGTCTATACATTATACGCTACTTTTGTTCTGTTAAACCACGTGCATATGTGCCTTGGACAAAGTGAACCAGCGTATACCTCTCTTTTTTCATTCTTTGAAGTCTAATCTGTAATCCTTTGTTGTTGACCTGCTGCACTGTGAATTTTCATCTGAGTGAGTTTCCATCAAAGACAACACCTGTATCATAATGCCAACATACGGGAGGTAAGAACAAAGGCATAGAGTGATAAAGGTGGAGAGATACGGGGAATGACAAGAGAGAGATGGAGATAAACTGGAGGAGAGGGGAGAGGAGAAATGAAGAGAGAGATAGGAGAGGAGATAGAGAGGTAGAGAAGAGTAAGAGAGTGAGAGGGAGACACAAATATGGAGAGGGAGAGAGGGAGGGATATAATGAGAGGATTTGAGGGTAGAGAGAGAGAAATAGGGAAAGAGAAAGGGAGGTAGGAGAGAGAGGAAGGATTAGAGAGAGGACTTAAGAGAGAGGATGATCCAGGTGGATATTGGTGGCCACCCGCTAATTCCACTTGGATCCCCTCTAGTGCTTCTTTCAGTTTTTTCAGTTTCCTTAATTATAGCACAGTTTACTATTTTTAGCAGTTTTTCGGGTCCTAAACTTCCGGAGCCATTTTGAGGCCCTAAACGACGTTTTTTGGGAAATCTACCGCCAGCAATGTTTCTATTTAAAAAACGTCTTTTTCGTCGTAGTCCTCGAAGAGATCTTTCCAACGGGCTATCATGCGCATCAAATGGAGATAATACGACCAATTCGCGACCCCAGGAAGTTGATGTACAAACTTACCCAAAAACGGGGCCCACAATTTGGCGTTTCATCTTCTAGGGTCAGGTTTTGGAATGTGAAGGGTTTTCCATTGTTTCTCAACAATAAATAGGCCTTTGAGCCTCATTGTAAGACAGTTCAGAGAGGCACGTAGCCACACATCTCTTCTCAGAGATAAGCTACCATCGCCCTAGCTGGTTTATTTCCATTTCTGGTTGTAAGCATATTTCAGTATTTTCCATTAATGAAATGAAGTATTATTTCCGGTGCATCTTTGTGTATATGGTTATCTCTGTAATTTGTTGCATTCCTGTTTATGTTTGGATCAGGAAGGGATCACGAAAATGAAGCACAAGCCACATCCATTAAAAAAATACAAGAAGAAACATCCCTTGGAACTGCCTACAACTGCACATGTCATCCATGCACACCCACTCTCACGTCCATTGGAACTTCCTAGAGTTGCATGCTGTCATTTTAATAATTGAAATAAAAATTATATATTTTAATAAAAAAATTAGTGTTAATAATAAATAAAAGTAGATATCAACACGCTAAAGATTGCATGTAGCCCACTTGCTTCTCTAACACCATTTTAGATCTCAATTTCCAACGTTGAAGGCTTATTTGCTTCATGATTATCTACGCTTCCAGAAATGAAACTATGGTTCTAAAGTTGCCGAGCTCTGTGGATCTGCCATCCATAGTTATGTACAATCCTGGAACAATGCGGAAATGAGAACTTCTTGGCACCTTACCAGTTTTGCTCAATGCCAAAATGAGATTTGTTCAATGCCTAAATGAGAACTGGTTGGCACCTTACAAGTTTTGTTCAGATTAATATATGTTGTTGGAACAGATTAACATATGTTGTTGGAAGCTTCAAATGCTTGTGTACATATCCTACATCCGGTGTAGCATGAAGGTCATGTCAATCATTTGTAGCATGACATTCATGTCAATTTTGGGACCAAAATTGTCAAATGGTAGACCTAAGAGAGACAATTAGCAATGAAGCAAGACGCCCACAGCTCCTTGGAGCTGGGCATTTCAGAGTACACAAGACGTTGATTTATATATGATGGCACTACTACTGGCTGAAGATGGAGATGGAGCATGATTTCAGTCGTTTTGTCAAAGGCTACATACTCTACATGGCTAACAACATATAAATCAAGGTCCGACAAAACCAGATTCGAAAAGGTAACAAGTTTATCCATTGAGGTGTCTTTGTTGTTTCATAATGAATACATTTCCTGATTTGAGTTTGCAGGTCTTGCTCTCTCTTCTTATTTCTTTGGCCATTTTGGTATTTTTCTTTGCAGGGAAGTAGGATTCTGCAAAGAATTCTAAATCTGAAGATAGGACATAATAAGTGGATCCATTCTCTAATGCACTGGCTGATGCAGCAGGTGAGACTATGAAGGAAGACTAGTTACAAGCAGGGGATCTTGGTAGTACTATGTCTGAACTTATCAACGTCCTTTTGCACTGCAATTGCTTCAACCCCTCCTCCATTCTGACTACTCTCAACATTTCTAGGGTTTCTGAAAAATGTTGCGAAGGATGAAACCCCACTCAAGCAAAAGTCCTTTTGTGCACATCACACGATTGACTGTAGTGACCACGGTTATGGTTGCGATAGGGGTAATGACCAATCTTCTAACCCACATTGCACTCAAACTGAAAACCCCGAAGGATGCTATATGGTAAAACTGAGACCTTATCATGACCAGGCTATGGCTCCTCTCATCCACCACAGAAGTTGAAATATTATGAGACTCACCATTAATATTATTCCCTGCATTGTTTCTCCTCACTTCCTAGTCTTCTTTGTTATTATTTTTCACTATAGATCCTGAGATCGAAACCCCAACAACATTCACACCACCATTTTTCTTCCCAATTCCCTCTCTAGCTGTCACCACAACTGGAACCCATCCGTTCCTGGAATATGCAAACATCACCAGGGCCAGAGGAAAAAGCCGGAGGCAAACGAGTCTTCTCACAAAATATTATCTTCTGGCAGAGAGCTCCGGATAGACAATCTCAAACTTGTTAAGACCACTGGTGGAATAAGGATTCTTTCTTCTCCCATGTCTCTTCTAGTATCTTGACCTTGGAAGAACCGAGTTCCAAATTTGAATATTGAAGGAGCCTAACCAGGTGTTGCCAGGTTTGTTAGGTGTAAAACAAGGAAGACCAGCTGTAAAACAAGGTGTAAAACAAGGAAGACCGGGTGTTGTTAGGAAGACCGGGTAGTGGAAAGTAATTTGAACCCATCTACTATTTAACCTATTTAACCTAAGTGATAGTGCTTCCCAATCCTATTTAACCTGAGTGATAGTGCTTCCCAATGTGTCTTCAACTAATGCCAGGATTAGTTTGCCGCTTTTTAAAATGGGATTAGTTTGCCATTTTTGAAAATTGGATGAAAATGTGAAGGGAAACAAATCAAAATAGCATATGCTTTTGGCCTTCGGCCTCAAGAAGAGGCCAAATGAGACTATGAAATGAAAAAATATATATATTTAACTGCAATGCCAAATAATAACTAGGTGAAACAACTTAAAAATAATGTTAATAGCTTCATTTCGATTACTATAGTCCCATTCCATTGCCAAATGGCAGGAACTATTAATGTTGCTCCATATAAAAAATAATGTTACTCCATTAAAATTTGTGCATCATGTTAGGGAACAAAACCCTAATTCCATTTCATACGCAATCCATAGCTTGAGCGTTGCACACCATTGAAAGGTTCCACCACAAAAAATGCAATGGCATAATAAAATTTCAAAATATAAATAACTAGCACCAATATATAAGAAGAATGTTGTATTTTTATCCTTATACAAAGTCTATTCCAAATTAAAGTATATTATTTTTACATGTCATATGTCATCTCATATCAAGTGGTATCCAATTATATATATATAATCAATTATTTTATCTTTATACAAAGTAGATTCCAAATTAAAGTGAAAAATTGAAGTATTTTATTTATGATACCAAATTTGGGGTTACATGAGAGTAAATATGCATATAATGAAACCCTATTCTTAAGTAAAGCATTAAATACACCAAATTTAATAGAAGTGTCATCTATTATATGTGCTAGATTTAGGTAAAAAAAAAAAAATTATAGATTTTAAATAATAAAATCTATTTTATGTAGTCCAAAAATTAGAACAAAAAAAGGCATAGAGAAGCATTTAGAATTTAGTTCATTTAGATTTAAAGAGAAATATTAAGAGTGGATGTCGAAATTGTGTTGAAATTGCTTATTAATTTAATTTTGTGTTTTCAATATAAAATCTATCTTATGTAATAGATTTAAATAATAAACTTGGTTCATTTTGATTTGATATAAAATATTTATATATTAAAATTTTGTTCAATTGAATTTAAACAAATAAATTGAGAATCCATGTAAAACCTGTATTAATAATAAGTAATGTTAATTTCTTATTAATTCAATTTATTGTATTCAATATAAAATCTCTAGAATATATTAGACATCAATACATTAATATCTATTTTGTATTAATATTAAACATCAATATCTCTTTAAATGTTAATTATTATTATTATTATTATTATTATTATTATTAAATATAGATATTAATTTTAAACATACAAATATATGTAAAAATATATTTTGCATCTATCCATTGATGTGAATATGTTTTTATGTAAATATTTTTGTTAAACAGTGAACTTAATAGCTTTAGTTTTATTTGGGTTCATTGATGTTAGGATTAAAATATTTGGTAATTTTATATCATTTGGTTCATGTAGCATTGTGTTAATTTGTAACATTAGGTTTTGAAGTTTGGGGTTTTTAACCTTAGAAAAATTGGTTTAATGTTAATATTTATATTCAAAATGAAAAATTGATATTGATATTATAAATATATTTGTAGAAACATTATAACATCAATAACAAACATAGACCTTATAGATTTATTAACATGAATAATCTTGGATTATAGAGATTAGGTTTAAAAATTTGTGGAATTTTTTTGGGTGTTGTAATAATGTTATCATCGCTCATTGATTTTATACAATCTGAAGTTTTTCCGTTTGTGTAGATGGTAAATTATATATGTATGCTAATTTTAATTTTATTCAACATTAAATTTTTTTGTTGATATCAAGTGTGTTTTTCTTTTTTCTGTTAGGTGATTTCATTGTTTGACCATGGATCCAACTATTTGGAGGTGTCTTCCATTAGAAATGCTTGAAATTGTCTTCCTCTATCTCTCTTTATCGGTTGTGATAAAGTTTAACACTCTTTGTAAGAAAGGGAAGAATGTTTCGCAAAACCCTTCTTTCCTATTATGTTGCAAGGATGTAGCTACTAAAAAATTTGGATTTATGGTTCCTTTCCTCAATGGTTAAGACCATTATTTTCTTGCTGAATACCTTAATAAGAATTGGCACATATCTCATTTTCATTTGCGATTCATATATTCAAGATACAAAGTAGAGTCTAATGTTGGACCAATGGAGGTTTTATCCTTACCAGCATAATTCTCCCATACACACAACTATTTTGTAATGAATCCATTTACAAAGGCCTTTAAAAAAATAGGGCCAATACGAATTGGAGACTGATGATTCTTTTCATTATTGGAAAATGTAAGTAGCAAAAAATATCACTGGGTTGTTCTAAAACATATGTATGACAAAGTGTAGTCTAAATTTTATGTTTGCAGTAGTCTTGATAGGGTATGTCAAAGTGTTCATGTTCCATTTGGTGGCACTTCATCCCCTAAGAATGGAGTGTTTTATAAAAATAAATTGTTTTGGCTCTATCTCGACAAGGAGTATGACTATTATCCTCGTATGGGTATACAATCTACTAGTTTGGTGTAATAAAAAATGAATGGGGTTTTTCATTTGTTCCAATCACTAACATAATCATATGCCATTAGAGATATACATGGATCAATTGATATTCCTTGTCAATGATGGCTCCACTTCTATATGGTCAATTCAAGAATTAGATCATTTCCAATTTCGTAAATGTGCATTGAACGAAGAATTGACTACTTTGAGGATGATTGGGGTTTCAGATGGAAATTGTTGGAAGAAATTTCTACAGATATAAATAGCAAATAAAAAAATTGATGTGATGTTTAAATTTAATATGTCAGTATATTCGAGTCCTTGCCACAATATCAATGGATGGAATTTACACCACTAGCTTACTTGCATATCTAAATCACATGATTAAACCTTATTTAAATTAATTATTTACAGAGCTTGATTAAAAATTTACCATGCCATTTGTGAATTGTCCCCTATAAGGATTAGTGAGAATGGGAAGACTACAAAATGTTACACTTGTCATAGTAGTGGAAAGGTGTATTTCGGAAAAAGATGATTATCCATTTCAGAACATTGATAACGTATGTCCAATTCCAGATAACCTGTGTCCA
This sequence comes from Pinus taeda, assembly GCA_000404065.3. Lineage (NCBI taxonomy): Eukaryota > Viridiplantae > Streptophyta > Pinopsida > Pinales > Pinaceae > Pinus > Pinus taeda. Next base: position 413,040 of record APFE031482416.1, read on the forward strand.
TCAGTTTCATTAACCTGTCTATCAATTTTACCCTTTCATGTTCTTAAGAAAATTTTTATTCAAATAAATTCATTTTTTCATTCAGGGTTTATAGCTTTAAAATTAAAAATGCAGTACTGTGCAAAATTTGTAAAACATTGTAATAAATGTGAAAAAAATGTAATATTCTAATTTTTATTGGACTAATTATAATTTAGCATTTTGAAAGTTATATAATGTAGTTATACTTCTTAATTTGATTGTTATTAGTTATACAACATTTCCATTTCACAAATAAATACATGAAAAATGATAATGTATTGCAATATAAATTATATTGATAATATATGGTTTTTTATTTTAATTTTTATATTTATAATTATTTGTTGAGATTAATTAAGGTGTTATTCTTAGCTTGTAATATTTAAATTTATTTTATGACTTTGAATTCTATATATAAATGTGGAATATAGTATTAATGTTTTCAATATTAAGATTACTTTAACATTAATATATAAAGGAACTCGTTGTTTTATTGTACCTATTTTCAATACTAATATTTATTGTGCCTATTATGGTTCATTTGCAATTTTTTTCACGCTAACTCGAGGAATATATGGAAATGTGGAGGACCAAGAGAAAGGTTTATTCGCTCAGCGTTTCAAATTGTCATTAAATATTTATTGTTATTCATCACCATGTCATTAAATATTATGTTTTATGCTTTATTACTCTGCACTCCATGTAGGATTGTAACGTGGAGGAATAAGAGCAAGATTTCTTGGCTGAGCATTTCATATTGTCATTAAATATTTATTGTACCTATTATTCATCACCACTCCATCTATTATAAGGAAAGAAGTGCTCCCCGGATCCATGCATTTCTTAGTGCTTGGGTTGTTGCAATTGTTGAAGCGAAGCAATATCCGGTTAAAATTTGTTCGAAGGATTACTGGAACAATTTGAAGGGGCTTCTCACCACTTCTATCTACTAAGAAAGGTGCACAATCTTTCAAAGTCTTCCTTTTCTTGACCTAGGGTGACGACTAGGGTTGTATACAATAGTTTTTAGTCTTGTAGTTAGAAATGTGATGCCTATAGACATAGTCTTAGAGAAAAAATAATTATTTTTTATAGGCTTGTAGTCAGAAATGTGATGCTTATAGACAAAGTCTTAGAGAAAAAATAATTATTTTTCCTACTATTCTTCTCGATTGAAATTGTAATAGTAGGAGTAAGAAGTAAAATTCCATTCATATGTAACAATTACATTTCATTTCTCATAGAAAAATTATTATGAAGTCAAGATGATCCTGACAGTGGTGATGCATGCATAATGGATTGTTGATGTTGTTGGATTTTATTATGGGGAATAAATAGAAGAAATAATATATTATTAAGGGATTCAATAGAGAGTTTGTAGACCCTAGTACAAGGAAGAGAACTATTAAAAAAGTAGACATTTAGCAAAATTAATAGAATATTATGGTTCTAAACAAGGCAATATTTTTTTAAGGTTATTGTATTAGAGTAGAAAATGAATCACACATTATAATTTTATTATTTTCACACTGTATAAAATCTCTCATAAAGACCCTAAAATTCATTAAAAAGACAAGCAAGTCATTTCAAACATATGCTTTATCACCTTATTTTTTTGTAAAATAATTATATGTTTGAGCATCTTATATCTAATTGATACTTGATATACTAAGCTTTTTCTTCAAGTTATTATCACAAATTATTAATTCAAAACAACATATTTAACATACAAAATATATAAATTAAACAAAATGATATCAATTCCATAACTTAAATAATTACATATTTTTAAAAAATAAATACATAAAAAATTTAAAAATTAAATAATCAACTTAAAAAAATCTATTAATACCTAGATACTTTAAAGAATAAAATATTTAAAAAAAACTATATATTTTATTCTAAATATAAAATTTAATTAATTTAAAAATCAAATAATAATACACGCAACATTTAACAATAATTATTTTACTTTTTTATATTTACTTTCATATTATTTTTTTATTATTTACTTTCATGATGTTAACTCAATCTTTTTCTCTATAGATTACCAAAATCAATAAAAACTTATAATGCTTCAATCATTATTATGTAAGAATAATACTTGATCATTTTTAATATCAGTTAAATATATTGAAATAAAATATAATAAAAATTATAATAAAATAAATATTTTAATTATTTTCCCTAAATATAAACAATAAATAAAACCAATTATAAATATATATTTAAAATAAATAAATCAATAACAAAATGAATGAATAAAATAGTGGCATGAGTAATGACCCATATGTTGAAAATAACCCAAACCCTATAGTTTTAATATGCCTGAAGTTCGAAGTTATTCACAAAATATTATTTTTTGAATAAATTTTTGAGTATTTATTCGAAGTGTAAAAAAAATTGATAACAAATTTTTAAATGATATTGAGTTTTTGTTAACAGATAGGTTAGAAACCAGGAGTTGAGTTTTTGTTAATATGATAGGTTAGAAATTAAGAGAAATAGTTAAGAGATATTAAAAATATTTACTCATGTGATAATTAGGATTATTCCATAGTGAGCTTAACAACTCTGTAGAATAATATTACATATTACTAACTAAAATATTATAAAATTATAAAATAAATTAAAATAAAATAAAATAATATATATATTTTTAATTTAATTTAAATTATAATAATTAATATATAATTATATATTTTCTCTTTGAAATTGGGATTGCATATTAATAATAATTTTGATAATATTTATTTGATTCAAGTTTTTAAAAATCTGTGTAATTTGATTAAAATTAATTCAAAAATGGTAGTTTGTGAGTTAGATTACTACTCATTTTATTTACTAAAAATTTTATTATCTATCTTTTTAATACTAATTATAATTATACTTAATTGTCTTTTTTCATAACATTTTTGTTGGTTAATTTTAACACAATCTCGTAAAGATTTTTAAAAACTTATGTTATTTATGTAGAATTAGAATGCCCAATTTTATTTTTCAAAATACTAAATCTATTTATAGATTCAAAAGTATATTTAAAATAACAAAAAAATCACATTCTTACTTGAAATTGTCTATAAATTAAACTATAATTAATAATCAATCTATTTATTAACAACTCAATTATTATTAAAAATAATAATTTTAATTTAAAATACATGTATTTTATTTATAAAAACATAAATTCAAATCATAATTTTAAATAAAATTATATATGCATACTATTATATGATATATAATAGTATGCCCAATGACCTTTATATAATTATATATACAAGTCGTTGGGCAGTTCCTAAAACACCATGGATGGAAAGGATCTGGCATATATGTGAGAATAGGAACATCGTGGATGAAAACCACTTCCTCTTAGAGTGTCCCGTGTACAACCACATTAGATTTTAGTTTCACAATCCTTGTTACAATACTGACCTTCCTAGCCTTTTACAATGTCAAAATTATAGTGAGCTTGGCAGGCTTCTCTCCAAGCTTTTTGAGCATAGGAATAAAATCTTAAATCAAAATAGATAGTTTGTTTCTTTAGGTCCGATAGACCAATGTTTGGTCTCGGTGGACGTTAACCATCATCCTCATCACTACATAAATTTTATTTTATTTGATAAAACAATGTTTATTTTTTTTAAATTATAATTAAATCAAACCTAAAAAAGACTATCCAATCCACATGTGTTTGATACATCGGAAATATATAAATTATCATTGTGTGATACATCGAAAATACATTTAATATTCATAGCCTATACAATCCACATTGAAGTGTATGGCACAGAGGAAATATATAATTCGCCAAAGTGTACACTACATAGGGAATACATGAATCATTTGTATCTGATTATGAGAATTGTGCAGCGAGGGTTTTTTTTCAGAGAGAAAAAATCTATAATATCCTTATATTGAGCCAATATAAAAAGGTACATATGATTCAGCATATTGATTGATATCATCGTCAAAGCATAAAAGGTGCTGGAATATTTCACAGCATATATGCAATCAGCGGATATGTAAATAGCTAAATACATAAAAACATAATGATTGTCTATCTATATGATGGAGCATATACAACTACAAATATAAAAATTCCTTTTATATTGTGAGGACAAAGAATACAAAAGCACCAATGTAATGTCCATAGCTCCTATACCAACAGATCTCTTTTCCATGCTTTGGTGAATATTGGCCCAATGCATATTCGCAGTTATTAAGGATAAACAAGAAGCTAGCCCATTTCACAAGAACTAGACATTGAAAATCACTATATACCCATAACTCTTGCTATTGCGATGTAGACTACAATGTAAAGTAACTCTAAAATAATAATTGCACAAAACACAAAAATATGAGCTTCGCACAACTAAAATGAGGCTTTCTTCTGATTTGCCGATAATGAGGCATGCTTCTCATTTGCCAAAAATGAGCCATCTTTCTGATTTGTAAATATAATTTCAAATCAAAGCAATCCATTGGCAATGCAATAGAAATGGCTACCAATATCACAATAATTCTACCTGCGGAGACAAAAATATGATACCATTTGTGAGCGCCTCCCTCCTTTACAACCAACACCATCCAACAATTACAACAAATGCAGACCAAACAAGACCATGAAGAAACGGTCTAAAGAGCAGCACTGGATATACATCGGCGTTATGAGTATTAGACATCACGCGGGCTCTGGTTAGAAAATTATGGGGAAAATTAAACCAAAAACCTTCTGAAGAATGATAAGTTTAAACTGACCATATGGCGACCATACTACTGGAGAAGCCATCCACTCTGAGCACGAAAGTTAGTAGCAAATTGATTAATGATATTGTAAGATATGGCACTATTGTTAAAGCATTCTCCATTCTTGTTCTTGTATTTTCCGAGGGCAAAATAAGTGTTGGTTTCACCTTCTCTGAATACAACTCCTCTGAATTCTCTTTTCTCCTCCTACTTGAAGCAACTGATCAATTGATTTGTTCACTCATCTTCATTAGATGGACGCAGTGGAATGCAGATGCAAGCGCTCACTTTAGGAATGGAATCAAGCTGATCAAGTATTTCACAGATCGCAACAGGGGATTCCAAATGGGGTCTCCCTCTCTCAATATATCATTCTTCACATGCAACAACCCCTTATTACATCCATGGCAGCTCTTACTCAGGAATAGATATGGGATTAGGCACTGGGAATCAGGCAATCATTTCAGTGTTCCCGGCATCCCACGAGCAAGCATCAGCGTGATGTATTCAATTGTATTCTCTACTAGGGAGATCGTTTTTCATTTCAATTTAAAAAATTTAGGCAGCACCGCCAAACCTACCCGCATTTCATTTTAATTCAAAATTTTGCGCGAGACTATTTGAAATCCTAAACGCGGAGGTTTCATTGAAAGTGCATAGGTATACAGTCCATTTGCATTAACTACATCCACTTGCATTAAGTACATCCAACTATCTAATTCAGAGCGGAGGACCTGTTAGAGAGGGAGCAGCAGACCTGGAGGCGGGCAGGAACGCATCGCCGGATTACGGTTTCGGTGAGGTCAAGCTCGGGCAGGAAGGCATCGCCGGAGCTGGGTGATGATGCATGCATGGATTCATGAACATGGTATGCGATGAGGTCAAATTCCTGTCAGGGGTGTAAGGAGTATAGCATTAACTATGCTATAGTCACACAAATAGGACTCGCCATCAAAATATGGAAAACTGACCAACGTTGTTTGGGTGGGAAGCCAAAATGATTACATTTTTTCAGAATAGTTTTACGAGTTAACAATTTTGTTTAGAAAATAATGGAAATTTTAGTAGAATTTTCATTAAAATTTAATAAAAATTTTAGGAAATTTAAATTAAAACTATTAAGTCTCATCATTTTGGGTGTTGTCATAACCCCATTTACATAATAATTTATTTATTTCTTTTTTTTTTACAATTTACCCACATATATTTACACTCACTAAAACTGATAAAATGTAATAAATTTTATGTGTGAACTTAACTAGTGTCATCCACCCATCCGACGACATCGAGTGCAACCACAAGTCAAAGGGTTCAATCATAAATCAATATTCTATATTGTGGAGGACAGTCCCTTATCCGTCTTGAATTGATTAACTCATCCCTCCAGCGCAGAATCGAGGACTTGCCTCGAGCTCGGCACACCTTGGGGTTGCCCGACATTTACACTACCTGTCAACTTGTGTTAATGCGCACTGTAAAGCTATCAGTGTCTCTCGGGATCTTTGATCACATCTACGGAGGAGATCACCAGGCCTTGATCCAACGACTCTGGGTAGTTTGGTGTGTTTTACCATCTCCCAGGACAGGCTCCAAGGTTCATTTTTCCCTTTCCTCCTTCGCACTAAGCTCTTCTCTCTGTCCATGGCGGTTGGCCTGTTCTGCAACCATGTCCCTTGATGTTGCTAGATCGTCCTGGGTCTTGCTTAAGGGGTTCGCACTCATGTTCGGAAATCTTTTTATAGATACCCAGGTGAGGAAGTTCGCAACTAAATATTTCTTTTATAGTTAGCTCAGGAAATGTTACAGATTTTTCTATACTAATTCCTCTGCTCTCGCTGTCTTCTGCAGGTTTGGGAAAAGGACGGGGCTGCGCCTTTTAAAACCCTTTCAAAGGGTTTCAACCCCACCCATACAGGGCTTGAGCTCCTAATGGCTTTTTGGGTAAGCTCAAATGGCGAGTTCTCTCTTCTTGAAGGTGTATTCTCAGAAGTATTGACATACGAGAAGCTCCGCTGCCGTAGGGAACTACCTGTGTCGAGCTGCGCACAATGCTCCTTGTTTATCCCCATGTTGGGTTTCATTCTTTTGGTTAAAATGTAAATATCTTGGCGTTACGGTGCAAGCCAGGGTTAGGAAATGTTGAGGCCGCACTGGTTTCTGGGTTGTGTTTTTAAGGCATGACCTATTCGGCTTGCATGAGGTTTCTGTGATTTTTGTTAGTTTTCTTTAATGTTTAACTACACAGCTTCAGACCATAAGTATTTATATATATTTCCAATGGTTCTCTCAGATGTACTTTGTATTTATCATTCTGTTGTCATAAAAATGTAAAGCACGATTTTTCCTATTTTGATGTTTAGAAATCTCCTGTTGTTGATGGGAACATTTATGAGTTTTCCAGAAATGTTATCATTCCATTTGTGTACAGTTTTGCTAAATTGTTTGCACGATGGCAATGCCTTTACTTCATATTTATCCGTTAATTTGCTTACTAGCTATTATGTCTGATGAGGAATATGTTTTAAATGTGCGGTTATGTTCATGCGAACAGGGTCGCCTTCGGCTCAAACCCTAAACCCTTAAGCTAGTTACTCTGTTACCTATTTCAATCTCACAGAAGCAAATATCTTTGTTCTATATATATAAACACAATTCCCATCTGAATTTGACTGGTCAAAATTTCCAAGGTCGTACCCAGAGCGATGAATACAGGCCAAGACCTACTTGTGAGACCCAAAAACGTGAAACTATATATATATAATTATATATATATATATCATATATATATATTATATAGATATTATATAATATATATATATAGTTTCATGTTTTTGGGTCTCACAAGTAGGTCTTGGCCTGTATTCATTGCTCTGGGTACGGCCTTGGAAATTTTGACCAGTCAAATTCAGATGGGAATTGTGTTTCTATCTTTCCATAGCTATGCATTCAATAGTTTTTCTCTTGTTGGAGAAATACTTCCTACTGTTTAAGCTTTCATTGTTCGGTAGTTATTCTTTTGATTTTGGTATGCATGTACATATTATGGGTTTTCCATTTTCTTGTCTTGGATTTTGCCTGAGATTTAGGGCAAATATACATAGCTTAAATCACTCAACATTTACCTTAATATAAAGAAAATACCACTACTACTTTGTAGGTTGACATAAGATTGCATTTAAATACACAAAACTAACAATTTTAATCGAAATAGTGTTTCACACAGTATTACTTAAAAATCATTCAGTTGTTTCTAGAACTTTTGCTAGTCCTTTAGCATCATGCAACCACTTATAATTTTCGGTTTACAGTATTGCTAGTTTGTCAATTGCAACCTTTCTGGTTAGTCATTCTCTTGCTACCATTAAACTTGCGGTATGAAATGTTATTTACAGTCTAAATTATTCTAGGATAACTATTAAACAAAAGAACATATTTAACTTACTATGGAATCACAAAACCCTATTGCTACCATTTTACCAAATCAATATCAACGAGAGAGCCTGCTGCCTCTATGTCATTCATCATTGTCTAAGTAATTTCTATAGTGCTACTTACCTGTTCTTTGACTTAACATTATCCAATGGACTTTATTCATCTTTCCATTGTTCTCGCTTGTCAACCACGCGTCCTTGAGATTCGTCTTCAAGACCAAATCTGCCCCCAAGCCTGTTGTAAGACTGTTGTCTTCAGCTAAATTTAACTTTGTGCTAATGCTATCTGGTCATCACCAGACTTAACATTTTTTCCCCTTTTCCACCTGTCCCAACAGCACGGTTTTTCCTCCCCTCACCCCTTTTTACCTTGGGTTGTTTCTAGTTAGGGGAGGCAGTTAGGGTATTGTTGGCAACTGCCCTTTTTTACTTCTTACATGAGAAGTTACCAAATCTGTTATCACTCAACCATTTCCTTTCCTCAAAAAATTAATGATATCTTATTCAACTAACAGAGAATAACAATATTGTCCAGTTTGTTTTCTTACAATGGTAATTAAAATATTTACAGTTTTCCTGGGGATATTACATCTCCCCCCGCTGAAAGCAAACATTGTCCCGATGATTTTCAGCCTCAAACAACTATGGATATGTTTGTTTCAAGAGCTGTTCATCTTCCCAGGTGGCCTTGTCCAACCCAAAGTGTTGACATTGCACTTTAACCTGGGTGATGACTTGGTTCCGCAGTGTGACTTCTCTCCGTTCGAGTATATTCAACGGCTCGACCAAGAATTATCCTTCTAGTTTGACCTGAAACAAAAAAATTTTAAGTTAATTTTTCCTTCAACATCATAATTAATTTACCTACTTAGGGTTTTACTTTACCTGTATATCTTGCCAACTGACTATGTGCTTAGGATCATAAACGTATCTCTTTAGTACTGACACATCGAAAACATTATGGACCCGAATATGGCTCGGTAGAGTGAGCCGGTAAGCTACTACCCCAACTCTTTCTAAAATCTGAAAGGGTCCACAAAACCAAGGTGCCAGCTTGGCACACCCATTCCATTGTAACGTACTCCTTTTTGCTTGAATTCTTACATAAACATGATCCCCCACTTGATATTCCTTAAAACTTCTCTTCTTGTCAGCGAAATTCTTTTACCTATCTTTGGCTGCCTTCAGGTTGGATCGAACCTTCTCGACCATCTCTTCCATTTCTTTTAACATTTCGGGTCATAACATTATCTTATCCTCCGGTCCCCCCCAACTGGAGGGTGTGCGGCATTTCCAACCATGCAAACCTTAAACAGGCTCATCTACAGGGAAGTATGATATCCATTATTATACGCAAATTCAACCAGGTACAGATAGTCTTCCCATTTAGAGGGTTGTTGCATTACGTAAGACCTCAACATGTCTTCTACTACTTGATTAACCCGTTTGGTCTGTCCGTCTATTTGAGGATGGTAAGCCGTACTGAAATTTAATTGATTCCTTAGCCCTTCAAATAGTGTTTTCAAAAAGGATGAAGTAAATTTCACATCTCGGTCAGAAATTATAGTTTTTGGCAGCCCATGCAGCCTTAAAATGTTCTGCATAAAAATGTGGGCAATCTGTACAGCTCTATAAGTGGATTGGATTGGTATAAAATGAGCTGACTTGTTTAATTTGTCGATTACCACCATGATGGAATCGTTGTTCCTTTTTACCTTGGGTAACCCTGTTATAAAATCCATAGAGATAGTTTCCCATTTCCACTCCGGAATTGGTAGTGGATGCAATAATCCTGCAGGGTTCTGATGTTCTGCTTTAATTTGTTGACATTCCTGACAATGTGTTAGATATTCTGTTGCATCCTTCTTCATTCCAGGCCAATAGTACTCCTTTCGGACTACAGTAATTAGCTTTTGATACCCCAAGTGTCCAACATAAGGTCTTTTGTGAAATTCATCTAAAATCAAGTTTTTAATGTCCATTTGGTTGGGTACATATAGCCTAGTTTTATATTTCAGCATGCTAGCAACATCCATAGTGTACCGTTGCTAATTTTCTTTGTTGTTTGGAATCTGAACCTGCTATCTTATTTGCGATATTTCAAATCTTGTTCTGCTGCCACTTTTATCATGTCATCGAATGTATTTTGCACCCCACTGCAAGCAATTTTGTATAAACAATGTGTCTTCCAACTTAAAGCGTCCGCTACCCGGTTCTCCTTTCCTTTTAGATGCTTAATCTCAAAAGCAAAATCACTTAAGAAATCTACCCAACGTTCCTGTCTGGCATTTAAGGTAGGCTGACTGAAATAATTGGTTAAGCTAGGATGATCTGTCATAAACAGAAATTTCCTCCCCATTAGGTAGTGTCGCCACGTTTTTAAGGCGTGAATAATGACTATCAGCTCCAAATCATACACAGAATATTTCTGCTCATGTTCCTTTAACTTTCTACACTCATAGGCGATTACCTTACCCTCCTGCATCAATACTCCTCCTACTCCTTCCTTACTTGCATCTGTACACACCACGTAATCCTTAGCGGGATTTGCTATGCTTAGTATAGGCATTGTGGTGAGGAGATGCTTGAGCTGTTCAAAACTCTTTTGGCATTTTGCGGTCCATTTAAAAGCCTTCCCTTTCTTCTGTAGGGAGGTGATAGGGTAGGCCACTCTAGAAAATCCTTCCATGAGTCCTCTATAATAACCGGAAAGCCTCATAAATTTTTTTATATCTGCTACGTCCTTTGGAACTGGCCATTCCATTATGGTCTTAATCTTTTCGGGATCCACCGCAATCTCATCCTTAATAATGATATGTCCTAAGTATTGAATTTGCTCCCTAAATAAATCACACTTGTTGTACTTGGCGTACAATTGATGTTACCAGAGGGTTTACATCATCGGTCTAAGATGTTCCTTGTGCTCCTCCACATTCTGGGAATATATTAGTATATCATCAATAAATATTAACACGAATTTATCTAAATACTGATGAAATAAACTATTCATCAAACACATAAAGGTTGCAGGAACACTGGTTAATCCAAAGGGTAATACCACAAACTCATGGTGTCCATAGTAAGTCCTAAAAGCATTTTTGGCAATATCTTCCTCTTTGATTCTGATCTGGAGATATCCCGATCGTAGATCAATTTTTGAAAACACGGTCGCCCCTTTTACCTAGTCAAATAGTTCATCAATTCGGGGTGAAGGATACTTGTTCTTGACTGTTAACTTATTTAACTGTCGATAGTCCATGAACATTCGAAGGGTGCCATCCTTCTTTTTGACAAACAGCATAGGGGATCCCTAAGGTGATACACTTGGGCGGATGTAACTCTTATCCAACAATTCATGTAGTTGTATTTTAAGCTCTGTCAGTACTGGCATGCTCATATGATAAGGAGCTCGAGACACTGGTGTTGCTCCTGGCATCAAACCAATAATGAAGTCTATATCTCTCTTAGGTGGTAGCCCTGGTATCTCTTCTAGAAATACATCGGCAAAATCCTGAACAACGGGAATACTATCCAAGGTGGCTATCTTGTCCTTTGAGTTGGCATATCCAACCTAAATAGTGTAAACCTGACACCCTTTTCTCATACATTTTGCCAACTGAGAAGTGGTTATTGGTCGAACTGTTATCGGGAAATCTAGTGTCCACTTAGAGCTGCTAGTCCCTCTAAGACGGGTAGCTATCTTAGAAACAAACAAACTAAAGTTACTTTCGTTTCCCTTTATGAGAAGTAGATGAGAAGAAAGCAAGAGTACCAACCTCTGTCTTTCGCTTGGTTCCTTGCTTGTTTCCTCTCCCCTCTGACAGATCTTTGCTGCTCCTTCCTTGCTTACCCTGATTCAAAGAGTACCTGTAAAGTCAAAGCAGCATACTATCGAAGTACAGGGATCTACAATCATAAACAATATAGGACCAGATATATATTGACCACACAAATGCATATATCATCAAACATACAAGAATGTGGAGGAAAACTTGAATAGCTTTATTAATAGAAAGAGTAGAAGAGAGGATTACAACCCATTGATCTGACCCAGCATCATCCTCTCAGCATGAAAGCCCTTCTTCACCTCATGAAAAGCTTAGATCACCCAACAATATGATATTCCACCAAGAAACTGACAACACTTCCTTACAAAATACAAGATTCTAGCCTCTAGATCTCTGGGATGAGGGATCCATATATAGATGCTTGCAGGGGGGTGAGTCAGCTTTTGGGATTTTGATTAGTGTCCTCTCTCTAATAGTTCTTGGTTCCACTTGGAGATTCATGATCTCTTACTCATCCCTGGGTGAATTCAGAGAGGCAAGTGTCACAGGAGAAGTTTATGGAAGATTCTATAATCATCCACCTTGCAAACTGTCTCTGCCATTTGTCTACTCTTGCCCGTCGCACCCTACAAAAGGGCTTTCTAGTATGCATTGCAATTTTTGCACTGAGGAGGTGAGATGCATCGCACCCTTAGCACTGAGCAATCTGTATGGTCTAGTTTTGACCATTTCTGAGTAGCTTTCCATGGAGAACTTCTGGGAGATGATGTAATCAGCTGACCTTGTTCCTTTAGGGTATGAGACAACACTTTTAGGGACTTGGAAGCCCTCAGTTTATGGACATATATGATTGGGGTTGCAGTGCCCAAATATGTCTATAACATTTTCCCCCTAAAGCATGAGGTCGAAAATCTTTTGATGTCGGGTGAAATGATTTATCATGAGGATCCGAGGTTTTTTGAATTGGAAGGCGACCTGTAATAAGATACAATATTATCTTCATAATATTTTCATGATCTAGCTGAGGTGGGCATTTCCGTGCTCAACTTTATAAATTCATTTTCATGTACATAGGACAGATAACCGTCTGTGTGGCAGACTAATGATTTTGATAGAGCCATCATCCTTTGATTCAGATGGTCATCTGTGCAGCAATGATGTACATTTGATGTCTTTATTTTCCTGAATATATCGCAGCCTGGATGGATGAAACTAGATCCAGTGTCTTCAAACTCATTTAATCTTCGCCTGAAGTACAAGTCGATTCATGTGAAAAGATGTTCTGGAGTCGAACATGGAAAGACATCACCTGATTACCAGCCAATGATGTAAGTTGTTAATAGGCGTGAGAGGAATCACCGACAATGATGATGACCCTCAAGGTATGACAGTACAATTCACGTGTTGTGAAAAAGGGACTTGGCGTCGAACACCACGCAAAATCTTTCGGTCGAAGGCCATTGATGTAAACCTGTCGCCAGAAGTGAGAAACTTGCCATTGAGGCATGCAAGCTTCAAAGTACTGAAAGGGTTGTTCCTAGGTCGACTTCTTGGATAATGAGCTGATGTCTACAAGAAGTGACCCATCGTAGGAGGGCATTAATGGATCCCACATCTACGACACAGAACCAAGCAAATTACTTTGTGGAGGTGAAAATGATCTGATGATACAAGGTTCAGAGTCGCGTTCATGAAAGAATGGAGCGTGAGTGTATTACAGCGGATGAGACACAAGATGGGTTGGTGAATTCTCTGAGCAACTTCTCTTGAACATATCGACGACACTGAAATGGATTGGTAGCATTAACCCTACAGATGGATGGTCTGATGGACCAATGGTAATATGACCGATGAATGGAATAACCCAACCTGACTCAATCATGGTGATGGAGTGAAAGTTTCTTGTTCAAGAGCAACTTTACTACCAATAAAGTTTCTTCAAGTTTTCTTCCCAATTTTTCCCCAGTCATTGCTGACCAGTACCTCTTTATTTTTATCAATCTTGAGGAGGATAACATATGCTTGTTCTATAATTTTCCCTTTGGGCAAACCCGTCACTATGTTTTAACGAGCCTAGCGATAGTGAAACTCGTTCTTGTCTATATGGAAAAGTTTGTCGCTATTGGTTTTAACGAGTTTAACGATAAAAATAACTCGGTCCTTTTTCAATTTTGGAGAGTCTGAAAAGGGATGGAAATGAAACTCCAATAATCCTTTTTCGTCATATAATCCCTTAAGTCTGAAAAATTATAAAATAATACGAAAGGGATGAATTTTCGATAGTTTTAACGAGCCGAACAAGACAAGCGCTCGATATTTTTGTGTAATAACCCCTCAGGTCCAAAGAGATTAAAATCTAGAGGAGGGATAGCACTGCCCATAGATTTAACGAGCTGAAGAGGCCAATTGCTCAGCAATCTTTTCATATTTTATGAGTCAGATGAAAAGGGCTTAAAGGAGACTCGTTTTTTGAGGAACGAGTGATATTTTCGGGTAGCAGCTGATTCCAGGTAAGGTTTGGAATTTTCCAATCACGACAGTGTCACGAGGATGGCTAACAGAATCACTCATCACAGTTGTTCCTCAAAAGTGTAAACAATCAAATGGAGGCGTATGATCGGCTAAAACAGAGTGGAGGTGATGGTAAGAACATGATCAAGGCTCAAAACGCTGATGATAATGCATTCACAATGGTTATTTACTGGAAGTTGGTTCATTTTTTAATGAGCTTGAACTCTAGGGAAAAATTTGCTCATTGCTTAGGTTTAATTTTTAACGAGCTTGAACTTTGCATAAAAACTGCTCATGCCAATTGCATAATAAGGATGTCTCATTGATAGGTTCCATTTTTATGGAGCTTGCACCATTTGAAGCTTTTCTCCGTATCCTTTCATTATGCAAGCTAGGAACAATCAATCCTACGAGTTTAAAGTGTTGAGAATCTAAAAACTAAGAAAATAAATGGTCATTTTTCACTTGCATGCAAAAAGGTTTGCATGCCCCCAGGTATAGTGAAATAGAGTTTCTAGGCTACCATATAGAAGTTCTCGCATTTGCAATATAGTTTCCATCTGCATATCAGACAGAAACACTTCCTCGGCTTAGTCCATTTGGACAAAGGTGATTCTAACTCCAACCACCTAACCTTGATGAGGGAATATTATTCCGGTTTAATCCCATTTTCCTAAACAGATGAGTGTCAGACTAGTCATATATCCTTCATGGAAACCTACCCTATACCCAAAGTTTTCCTGCCAAAGCAAACCAGGGTGCATGCCCCCTGGGTTTCAGTCATGACCATTGGATTACTCATGTTCCTCAGGTGGATGGACTGGAGATTGATGAGACATTCCTTGCTTGAAAAGACCAATTAGGGATGGCATTTGACTGTTAGCTATGTGTGAGCCGGGGAATGAAAGTTGGTCTACTAGCTGGACCACTCTGCCTTCATGTGGAAAACACATTACTCGAAAGAGTGAGGAGACAATGGCTCCCATGCTATAAATATAGTGATGCCCAAGGAGCAGATTATAATATAAAGGTCCTTGGACTACCATTACGTTCAGATAAATGGTTTTCCCTCTCAAGTTTATAGGAAAACTTGGAAGGATCCCTAATGGTTGATTGGTTCCTTTGTTGAAGCTTGTATGATTTGGCATCTCATGCAGAAGCGATGGCCAACTAAGCGCTTTCCAAGCAGTTGAGGAAATGATACTTACAGAAGACCCTTCATCTATGATAGTACCAACCATGACCATTCTGTAAGCTTGTAAAATGATTCAGAATGGTACATTAGACGGTAGATGGGGTCTGCCTAGTAGATTCCAATCGAAGGAAACGACTAGGTTGCTTGGAGGTGGGACCAAATAAATGGCTAGATATGACTCTGATGAACTTCCTCCCTGTGGTAAAGGAATGGGTAGATTGCCCCCATGTTCATCAGAGTCTGTGTTTATGAAAAGAATTTGAACGGTGTCATTCTCATTCTCTTTGGTGACTGTATCATCTAAAGATGGACCTTCCGAAGACAAGACCGGGTCGACTACCACCTCAACCTTTTGAGTTTCATCTGGTGCAGACTCAGATGGTTTATCTTCAATGATAGATGCTCTGACCGACCACAAAGTTGTGTCAGTCGGATTTTCAACTAGCGACGGACTCGGCAAGAGTTTCTTGTACCCAGGAGGAATCCATAGCAGTTAAGCAGGATGGTTATCCAAGACTCTTTTGGCTTTGTCCAGGAAGGGACAATGGTGGATGACATGGTTTCCTTCACATAGTTTGCAAGGAAATTTACATTTTCCTTTCTGTCCAGAGACTTCGTTTTCACTAGTTGATGGTGTACTTTCAACATGATCGTCAGAGGTTGATGACACCGGATTGTGGAAACGAGGAGACCAGTCCCTTAGGATTTGAGGGATGCAAGGACAATCTCGATGATAGTGGTCTCCTTGGAAAATGACACATGGAGATTTTGGTTTGGATGATGCAGTGTGTGGATTTTCGCTAGATGATGCACGATTGCCCCTTTTTGCCTTTGGCTCCTTCTTCTTCTTCTCCTTCTCCTTCCCTTTCTGCTTCTTCTCAGTTACTTGTTTTTTAGCTTTACCAACTTCACCAAGCGAAGAGGAAGGAGGGGAGGGAGAAACAAGCGAAGCAGAAGGTTGGGGGGTAACTCTAGCATCATCTAGTTGCTGACTTGATTGCTCAGGAATCGTGGTGGTTTGAACAACAGAGGTCGAGAAGAGCCATATTGGCAAGCCGATTGTCAGTCCTCAGAGGGTCAATGTGGCCATATGAGGTGCACCAACATCTCCCGAAGAGGAGAAAGGACTAGGATTTCCCCCAAGCGGAGATCCTTTGTTGGTGGACTCCATTTTTCTCAACCTAAGACCAACAAGGGAACAATGACGTTATTCCGATTAAAATAAATTTTAGATGGTTTGACACAACTTGCTCTTTCAATTTTTAAGAGTTGAGAAAAAGATAAAGATGACTATAGTCACCTTTGATTTTTAATGAGCATGAAATGACAAGTGCTCAGATGGAACTTTTCCTTTAAGGAGTCTGAAAAGGAACGAAAGAGACTACTCTGGAAATCTAGACAGAGGGATTACCAAACCAATCGCAAAACTGTAGAATACTTTTTACGGTACGGCAGTCAATCTTCTCGAATGTTGTGTTCAGTGCATTGCGATCGATAGGGCGGCAGACACGGATTCCTAAGGATAAAGGATGTAGCCTATTGTGGTCTCCCAATATATAATCGATGGTACGTGGGAGCACAAGTCCATACTGGCACTTGTCGTTTCAAAGAAGAGGAATCACCCAACCTATGATGAAAGTGATAGTTACCAGGCTTTATGATGCCAGAATACATCTCTAGCCTAGACTTCTAAATGTTGTGTGTTAGGTTCCAAAGCTTTTTTATGTTCATTGAATTTATTTTATAGTTGGTATTTTTTAAGAAGTTTGCCTTTCAGGTTCACCACGTGATGTAGATATACAAGTCCTAAAATTCAATCTAAGATGATAAACAATCGTTTAATCTTCTTTTTGCAATGAAAATCCTAGCTACTAAAGAAAGAGAAATGAGATCCTTTCAACATAGAGCAGAGAGCACACACTACATGCACTGTCCTAAATCAAAATCAACAAGTAGTCTAAATGCAAATGCACATGCATGTATTTGTTTTCTGCCTTCTTAATGTGTGAATGACAAAAAGAATGCTAAGTACAAATCTGAATTATCTTTTCAAAGCAACAGTACTAACAATTTTCTCTTCAAAAAATGAAAGGAAGATAATGACGACACTTTGCGATTTTAAATTGAAAATTGCTTTTGACACTTGAAAAACTACTAATTCAAATCAAATACAAGAGTAACAATGTAATCAACCATCAAGAATAATAGGATTCTTTTCTTTGATTGAAAACGACACTTGTGACACTTCCAAATCCAAAGATGACAGTTTGATTAAGCTACTTCTTTGTAAAAGAGAATTGTAAATGGCGCACAATACATAAAAAAATTCACAATGATTTGTACAATGGAGGCTGAATAATGAAAAGGAACGAAGTTTCCATAGTGGTATACTGATCACAGACAATAAAACTCCTGAATAAAGCTGAAGAGAGTGAAGAAAAACCAAAATCTGGAGGCAAAATTAGCCTTTTCTGATCATCGCACCTGTAAAAAAGGGAAATAGGGATGCATCTCACCTACTGCACACAGGAGGTGTGATGCATCCAGATTTCCTAGAAGAAAGAGTGCGATGGTACAGGGCCGAGACTTTAACTTGGTCTTTGGTCACAGTTTGCAGCTTAGTTTAGGGATATAGGCCGAGCTAATGATAGTCAATAAATGTAAATCACAGGGGCTGATCTAATGAGGTTACTTGAGCCACCACCAGGGAAATTAGGATGTTTGCAAATCAATTGTTCAGTTCATAAACAAAACCCAGAGATAGACTGAAGCAGCATTGATCTACTTTGCACTTACATAGCAAATGCAGTTCGAAGGCTAGCTGGCTTAACTTCAGGCTCCGTTTGTAGTTTCTAAAGCAAACAAATATAGACAAGCAAACAAGCTATTCACTCCCCAGCATAGTCACCATTTTGTTATCGGGAAATCTAGTGTCCACTCAAAGCTGCTAGTCCCACTAAGACAGGTAGCTATCTTAGAAACAAACAAACTAAAGTTACTTTCATTTTCCTTTATGAGAAGTAGATGAGAAAAAGCAAGAGTACCGACCTCTATCTTTTGCTTGGTTCCTTGCTTGTTTCCTCTCCCCTCTGACAGATCTTTGCCGCTCCTTCCTTGCTTACCCCGATTCAAAGAGTACCTGTAATGTCAAAGCAGCATAATACTATTGAAGTATAGGGATCTGCAATCATAAACAATATAGGACCATATATATATTGACCACACAAATGCATATATCATCAAACATACGAGAATGTGGAGGAAAACTTGAATAGCTTTATTAATAGGGAGAGTAGAAGAGAGGATTACAACCCATTGGTCTGACCCAGCATCATCCTTTCAGCATGAAAGCCCTTCTTCACCTCATGAAAAGCTTAGATCACCCAACACTATGATATTCCACCAAGAAATCAACAACACTTCCTTACAAAATACAAGATTCCAGCCTCTGGATCTCTGGAATGAGGGATCCATATATAGATGTTTGCAGGGGGATGAGTCAGCTTTTGGGATTTTGATTAGTTTCCTCTCTCTGATAGTTCTTGGTTCCACTTGGAGATTCATGATCTCTTACTCATCCCTGGGTGAATTCACAGAGGCAAGTGTCACAGGAGAAGTTTATGGAAGATTCCATGATCATCCACCTTGCAAACTGTCTCTGCCATTTGTCTACTCTCATCCATTGCACCCTACAGAAGGGATTTCCAGTATGCATCACACCGTTTGCATTGAGCAGGTGAGATGCATCGCACCCTTAGCACTGAGCAATCTGTATGGTCCAGTTTTGAGCAGTTCTGAGCAGTTTTCCACGGAGAACTTCTGGGAGATGATGTAATCAGATAACCTTGTTCCTTTAGGGTATGAGATAACACTTTTAGGGACTCAGAATCCCTCATTTTATGGACATATATGATTAGGGTTGCAGTGCCCAAATATGTCTATAACACGAACTTGCACGAGCCTCGTAATGCCTTGCATCTCCTTCATTTTTCCCAGCTCATCCTTGTAGAAGATTGTTTTCATTTTACAGTTTATAATGGACCAGCACTTTTCTAACCACTCCATGCCTATCAACACATCATAAGATCCAAAGGGAAGTATGTTTAAGTCTGCCCTTCAAGTTTGACCTGCTATTTCCAGAGGGTAGTCGTTGACCTTGGCGAACACCTACCTCTTTGCCCCAGTGGCCAACTGAACTAACCAAGGGCTCTTAAATTTAACGGACTGTAATTTACAATGCTTCACAATCTTAGGACTAACATAACTTAATGTAGCTCTAGGATCAATTAGAACAGATACTGTATGATTAAAAATCTTACCTTCAAAGTCCACCATAGTCAGCTGGTATTCCGCCTAGTGATCATCGAGGGCAGCATTAATTTTTGTTATGCTTTGGGCCACATCGCCTACTGCTGATGCCTCAAGGATTTGTCAAACCTATTCAATGCCTTTACGATGAGGGTAGTTTTTAACATAATGTGCCCCCCCACATCCCCATCTTTGCATGGGGATTATCAAATCTACCAGATTGCTCGCTGATTTTTGTTTCTGATGGTGGCTTAATTCTGAGCTTGTTTTTGGATAGATTTCTGTTGTTTTGTCCCTTAGGCAATCCATTTCCAATGCTACTCCGATTCCCTTCATTTCCTACAGCAATCCTATTACCTTTCTTTTCAACCCATTTTCTGCTTAGAACTTCACTCTTCTGCCTGTTTTGCTGGTAGCATATCCTGGCCTTTCGTATAACCTCGTCCATTGTTTTTGGGTTATCAAACTCAATTATTTCCCTCATTGTTGTGGGTAAACTGCTGACAAACCGCTATACGTTGGCATTTTCCTCACGTATATAGGGTACATATCAAAGTAAAGATGTAAATCTAGCGATGAACTCATCCATGGATTGTTGTTCCAACCGCAAGTCATGAAATTCTCTTGCTTTCTCATCGTAAAATCGTTCCATCAAATATCTTTTGTTGAAATATTTTTTGATTTTCTGCCAATTTATACTTTGTTCACTCATCCTGTGTACAATCTTAACCTCTTCCCACCACAAGGTGGCCTTCCCTTGTAGCTGGAAGATAGCTAGTCGATCCTTAAGTTTGTGATCGTACTCATATAATTGAAAATATTTATTCATGCTAATTAACCATGCCTCCACTGCTTCCTCCAGCTCTCCATCGAAGAGTAGCAGTTTAATTTTCGGGAATTCTCATTGCAATTCTATTCACTGCCTTTTTGAGGATGGGTGCTCAGAGGCATTATCCGACTTCTACTCTTGATTCTCTTCCCCTCCTACTGTCCCTTCCATCTCTGTGTGATAACCCTGTTCCTCAAACATTCGTTCCTGTTCAGGACTGGGTGATGTTTGGCGTTGGTTCTGCTTATCGGACAGACTCTTCGTGATTTTCTCCTGTTCCAAGGTTAATATTGCATTATCCTCCCATAGGTGGGCCATTTCTCTCTTTAGTTCTTGAACCATCTCCAGTATTGTCAGATTTATGTTGCGAGCTTCTTCTGCTAACTGCACCCATATCTCAGGATTATGTTGAGGGAATGCTATGGGTCCTAGGCCTACCATGGTTCTGCGTAGTTCACTGTCTGATCCTCCTATAACTACTATTGTTCTGGTTCCACTGTTCTTCACACATTAATAGATCATTAACAGTTAAAAAATAATCCAAAGAAACAATTATCTATTTGCACAATTCATTTACTAGAGGTCACAGTGTTGCAAACTTGCTCTGATACCACATGTCATAACCCCATTTATAAATATATAATATAAATATATATATATAAATATAATATATAATTATATAATATATATAATATATAATATATATTTAATACGATTTACGCACATATATTTACACTCACTAAACACTAATAAAATGTAATAAATTTTATGTGTGAAGCTAACTAGGGTCATCCACCCATCCAGCTATTACAACATCGAGTGCAACCACAAGTCAAAGGGTTCAATCATAATTCAATGGTCTGCTATGATATCAATATTCCGTACTGTGGAGGACAGTCCCTTATCCGTCTTGAATTTATTGACTCATCCCTCTATCTCAAACTCCAAGACTCACCTCGAGCTCGGTGCACCTTGGGTTTGCCTAGCATTTACACTACCTGTCAACTTATGTTAATGCGCACTATAAAGCTATCAGTGTCTCTCGGGATCCTTCCCTGCATCTACGGAGGAGATCGCTAGACCTTGATCCAACGACTCTAGGTAGTTCGGTGTGTTTTACCATCTCCCAGGACAGGCTCCGAGGTTCATTTTGCCCTTTTCTCCTTCACACTAAGCTCTGCTCTCTGTCGATGGTCGTTGGCTTGTTCTACAACCATGTCACTTGATGTTGCTAGATTGTCTCGGGTCCTGCTCGAGGGGTTCACACTCATGTTTGGAAATCTTTTTGCAGATACCCAGGTGGGGAAGTTCGCAACTAAGGATTTCTTTTACAATTAACTCTGGAAATGTTACATATTTTGCTATACTAATTCCTGTGCTCTAGCTATCTTCTGCAGGTTTGGGAAAGGGACAGGGCTATACCTTTGAAAAGCCTTTCAAAGGGTTTCAATCCCACCCATACAGGGCTTGAGCTCCTAATGGCTTTCTTGGTAAGCTCGAATGGCTCCCTTATTGACTTTTGTTTCGAATGGTGAGTTCTCTATGCCTGAAGTTGTATTCTCGGAAGTATTGACATATGGGAAGCTTTGGTGTCATAGGTGTATTTTGGTATGCATGTAAATATTTATGGGTTTTCCATTTTCTTGTCTCAGATCTTGACTGAGATTTAGGGCAAATATACATAGCTTAAATTGCTCAACATTTACCTTAATATAAAAAAATACCACTACAACTCTGTAGGTTAAAATAAGATTGCATTTAAATACACAAAACCAACAATTTTAATCGAAATAGTGTTTCAAAGATTGTTAGTGGTCCTTTAGCATCATGCAACCACATAAAGTTTCCGGTTTATAGTATTACTAGTTTGTCGATTGCAATCTTTCTGGTTAGTCATTCTCTTGCTACCATTAAACTTGCGGTATGAAATATTCTTTACAGTCTAGATTATTCTAGGGTAACTATTAAACAAAAAAACATATTTAACTTACTATGGAATCACAAAACCCTATTGCTACCATTTTTCAAAATCAATATCAGTGAGAGAGCATGCTCTCTCTATGTCATTCATCATTGTCTAAGTAATTTCGCCAGTACTACTTACCTGTTCTTTGATTTAACAATGTCCAATCGACTTTATTCACCTTTCGATTGTTCTCACTTGTCAACCACCCGTCCTTGAGATTCACCTTCAAGACCAAACCTCCCTCCAAGCCTGCTATAAGACTGCTATCTCCTGCTAAATTTAATGCACCCTGTGCTAATGCTATCTGGTCATCACCAGACTTAGCATATTTTCTCCTTTTCTGTCTGTCCCAACAACATGGTTTTTCCTCCCCTCACCCCTTTTTCCCCTATGGTGTTTCCAGTTAGGGGAGGTCGTTAGGGTATTCTTGGAAACTACCCTTTTTTACTTCTTACATGAGAAGTTACCAAATCTGTTGTGAGTCAACCATTTCCTTGCTTCAGAAAATTAATAATATATTATTAAACTAATAGAGAATAACGATATTGTCCAGTTTGTTTTCTTACAATGGTAATTAAAATATTTATAGTTTTCCTAGGGACATTACAGGTGTCCATTTTTTTTTCGATATAATGAACCTTTCCATCATAGAAAATAATTTAAAGATTCACATAATTCAAGTTTAAAAAAAACGTAAGATAAATTGTGACCTCCGTTGATAAACCCTTACTTTTTTGGCAAATTTTATTGTTGTATCTGTAACAACCCAAGTTGCATAAAGATTATTGAGATCAATAAGTGAATGTTTTACTAAAAGATATTTTAAATATTATTATATTTTGATGAGAAATATGAACTAATATAGGATGAAGAGCCAATAAACATATATGCTAATTACCTAAATTATATGTAGTAATACTTTAATAAAAATAAAGTTGTTTTGTTTATTTAAAAGAAACCGTTGCCAAGAAATAGTTACCCTTTGCCTGAGAATGGTAATATACAGAGGAGAAAAGAGAAGAAAGAGGTTCCTAAAGCTGGGTGGAATAAACCAGTAGGAAAAAGCTTTCTCAGTACAGTTGACAAGAGAGTACCGAGATTAAGGCTCGACCAGAGTCGCGAGCACCATAGTACTGACTGCAAATGGACTTGATCCAGCATAAAATATAGAATGTGCTCGACAGAGAGTCTAAATGTGATTTCCAGACTCGTGGTTAGGAGGAGAGACCTTTTCAATATATTGTTTTTATAGGTTAACAGATAACTGAGGTAGCAAGCTCTTTAAAGATTTATCGTTGAAATGTAAATATGATTATGTACAATAGATATTAATGTCTATTTTATAGGTTAATAGATAATCGAGGTAGCAAGCTATCCAAAGATTCATTGCTGAACTATAAATATGATCATATATAGTAGCTATTAATTTCTATAGAATAGATTAACAAAATACTGAACTGTAGTTGTTAATACTTGAATTCACAAGTATATAAATAAGCTAGTAGGCTAACTATTAAATTAACAGCCAAGGAGTTACTCAAGTACTCAACAGAAGACGAATACTCCAATAGTCGAACTCTATAAGTTATAAGCATGAAATAAAAGAGAAAATGAAGTCTAGAATAGTGTAAAGGTCATAATACTGACAAGAATTCTAGAACACATTCTCGAGCATATAACTATCATTATCGAAAAAGAAAGTTAACTGCCATCTTGATACAATACGCTGATAAGAATGATTACCAACGAAACCGAGAAAAAAGTAGTAAACAGTTATCATGGTATGGTAGCATCAAGAGTCGGCATAATACATAAAAAATGTGTGTTGAAACCAGAGATAATGCTATACGAGCCTTTCTTTATAAATCTAGCACAATTTAATAAACCTAGTTCCTATTTCCTTCATTAGAATACCATATGCGGAGAAAAAGGCATAAACAGAATAAGTCTTTCACATACCATAGTTAAGCCAAAACAAAACAATACTTTGTTGATTAAATGTAATAGATAGAGATTGAAACTATGCCATCAGACAATCGAATGATGGCATCCTTCACACCTCTCAAGAGGAATTTATAAATAGTTACCACATGCATTCCTCAAAACAAATGAAAATAGGCTCGAAGGTCTTTAAATTCATCAAGAATTACATTTAAATCTTGGAAACGATTGACATCCATAGATAGTCAAATAACTTAACAAAATAAAGGTTAAGGAAAGCCTGTGTCTACTCATTACAACCCTAATGTGCTATGAGAGATAAAACCTCTCTGGAAAACCCTTAATAACTTAATTTCAAATAGAGACAAAGGACTTAGCTCCAACTTGAAAAGTAGTGGGTACGCCATATGCTCTTTTTCAATTATAAGTCGTGATTTTGAGTACTAAACCCTCCAGAATGTGGCGTACCTATGATTCAGAGAATGTGAATTAGTCATTGTTAAAAAAAGCCATCAACCTGCTTCTTAAGCATATAAAGTCAACCCTAAACGAGAAGGAGCCTTACCTGAGGAAAGAGCTCAGCCTCAATGAGTTGCCCACCTGTAATAGTAGGTTAAAACTCAACTTTATAACTTGAATACATCATAAGGGAAAGCAAGGATGGAAAAACCCTCAAGAACCAAAAACTGAGTTCAACAATCATCATTAAATCCTGCTATCGCCATTACATACCTGTCGCAGATCATCTGGAGTGCATGATGCCTTCCGCCATTTCTGAACCACTATATATTATTCCTTAATAGTGGTGAGAAAACCTTAAACAGGTTTTATAGTAATTACCCAAAAAATATTAGTCTTTATGTCGAGTTAACGAAATTGTAAAATGGCACAATTAAGGGGTTACCTGTTCTAGGGAGTTTAGTAGCCTCCCTTGCTATTATGTCGCGCAGAGCACCATAACCAGAGCCCTCGCATACCGGCACAATGAAAGGAATGATAACAAAAATGAGACCAACAGGGTTCGACGCGATGTACTGGTTAGGTTAAACCTTATTTAATCTCTGCCATCAGATCGCAGAGTGGAGATCAACGAGGGAAAGCCATAACATATGGAATGACCACACCGAAGCACTATCCCATAGAACTGATGCTCACCACATGGAGCTACAGATGAGGGCTAGTACATGTTGGGTCCCTATAATACTAGTGATTACCCCATTACTGTGCTAGTTGTACCCCTTATTAATATTGTTGTGCCCCTATTGCCCCCATATTGTTATTATTGTGCCCCATAGAATCCCTCTATTGTTATTTTTGTGGATTTATATTATTATTGTTAGGTCCGTTGGGTTATATTGTGACTCCTTAGACTCCTATATATAGAAAGGAGGTTTTGTCATTTGAATCATCCAAGAACTGTTCATTTATGTAATGTAAAGGAGGTTTCCCCCTCAAAGAGGCTAAATTCTAATGCGTTGATCTATCTTTTCTATCTTTTTCTTGAACTGGTTACATAACATTTGGTATCAGAGCTTTGGATTCTAGGGTTTTGCTGCTCCAAAGAGGTCATCGTGTCATGTTCGCTATAAATTTTTTTCTGCGGCGTTTCAGAAGTCGAAAAAAAACCCATTTGAGAAGACATCACACTAATTCTCGGGTCCGAATTTCGGAGCTTTTTGTGCAATATTTGCGGAGATATGAACTGAGGAAGTTGGTCTTTTTGCAGATTCCTCAATTACATTCCAAACAGGTGACCTGGGGAAACTCATCATAACTTTTTCTCTGAGCATTGGATTGAAATTTCGTAAGAAGGTGAAGAAAGGGGACAGACTGTAGTTTCTTTGATATATTTTTCAGAGCTAAAGGTCGAAACAGTGACTCATGGAACGTCGTACAAGTTCGCTCTACTGAACAAGTCTATAATCAGGTCACTATGGGAGATTTTGCATAACTCTTCCTTGGAGAATCCAATTTGGATCAGAATGGTGGCATTGGAAAGAGGACACAGAGGGCTACCACAGATCGCAATTTCAAAACTGGATGATTTGAATGTACAAAGATACATCAGAGGCAATATCAAGCTCCTACAAAGTAAAAAATAGGTGTGTAGATTCTTTTAAAATTTTTCTTAAGATTGGTTTGAAATTTATTTTGATGGAATTCAAGGGGCATAGTAGAGCATTATTATCGGTAACTGATGCCCCTAGGAAAGAAAATGCAAACACCTAGTAAGGAACCTAAAATCTCTAGCATGACTCATGAAGAAGAGGAAGAAATGCAACATGATATATCAAAATTACAAGACCAAGTGCAACAATTGTCCCTTGCACAAAAAGGAATAGACTCTAAGATGGATGGTTTAAACAAAGGTGTAGAAGCTAAGATGGACTGTTTAAAGAAAGTTGTAGAAGCTAAGATGATTGACGTGGAAGCTAAGATGGATGATTTGAAGATAGAATTGAAGACAGGCATGGGAGATTTGAAGGCAGATTTGCAGACAGATTTAATAAAGTTTCTACAAGAAATGCTTACTAATGGTGAAAGGGTAGTAAAGGAAACTCATGATGAGAACAAAAGAAATGTTAATCATGATTCCATAGACTCTAATGTGGGATCGAAGACCCATCATATTCCAAAAATCGATATGAGGAAGTTTGATGGCAAGGATCCCGCAACATGGATATTACAGATGGAGCAATTTTCAATCTCAATAATGTGCAAAACACACAAAAGGTACGTATGGCAACTTTATATTTGGAACCAAATCAGTTTGTATGGTATCAATGGCTTTGCTCTCGTAAAAAATTTATCAGTTGGCCAATTTTTACGGAAGAATTGAGAGCACATTATGAGGATACAAAAAGCAACACTTTTTTCAGCCAATTGATAAGTCTCAAACAAAAGGGTTCAATAATGGAGCACATTGAGGAGTTCCAAAAATTGAACATAAGGGTAAAAGATATGCCAGAGGAGCATAGGATTGATGTGTTCATAGGGTCTTTAAAGGATAATATCCAACATGATGTTCGCCTTTGGGAACCTGATTCATTAGAGAAGGCATTCAGGATAGCAAGAAAAATGGAAAGCAAAATTATGGCAACCACGAAGCATATCACTCACAACTATAAATATGGAAGTGTTGTTGCCCCTAGTCTTCCACAACCTATAAGGTTGAAACCACAACAGTTGGAAGAAAAAAGAGCAAAAGGGCTTTGTTACAGTTGTGATAGCAAATACACTAAAGGTCATAAGTGTCCTGTGAAGAAATTATTCTACATAGATTGTGAAGAGGAAGAAGAAAAGGAGCAAGAAAGGTCAAAAGAAGAGGATATACTCCAGGAACAAAGCCTAGATGAAGAACAAATGAATCCGACCATATCTTGTAATGCATTGGCGGGAATTACCACTCCTCAAACCATCAAGATAGAAGGACAAATCAAGAAGAAAAAGGTAATAGTGTTGATTGATTCAGGAAGTACTCACAATTTTATTCATTGTAAGGTAGCAAAAGAATTGAATTGCTTCTTATATCCAGCACCAGAGTGTCAAGTGATGGTTGCAAATGGAGGAACAATAAATTGCTCTGGAAGTGCCATAATATCAAGCTATCCATGGGAGAATATGTATTGACTAGCCCAATGCTTTCCATTCCAATGGGAGGTGTTGATGTTGTACTAGGAGTCCAATGGCTACAATCCTTGGGTACAATAGCTTTTAATTTTCAAGAACTTTTCATCAAATTTTCTACGGAAGGAAGGGAAGTTGAGTTAAGGGGTATTGCAGGGAAACCAGGAAAGATAATCAGCTCTAATGGTATGACAAAGCTTCTAAAAAGGGAACAAAGAGGTGTAATTGCACAATTATGTTCACTAGATGTTTCCACATCGGAATCATCTATTTCTCCTGATCTCCAAAAAGTCCAGGACAATCATTCCAAGGTATTTGAGACTCCCAAAGGTCTCCCACCTATGAGTGATCATGATCATGCTATTCATCTGATTCCAGGAAGTGTCCTCCAAACATCAGGCCGTACAGATATCCCTATGTCCAAAAGAGTGAAATTGAACGTATGGTTGCAAAAATGCTAGAGGCTGGTATAATTCAACCGAGTCAAAGTTCTTTCTCTGCTCCAATCGTATTGGTGCACAAGAAGGATGGATCACGGCACATGTATCCAGATTATAGGGAGCTCAACAAGCTCACTATTAAAGATAAGTTTCCATTCCTATCATTGATGAATTACTGGATGAATTGAATGGATCAATTTACTTCACCAAGTTGGATCTTCGTTAAGGATATCATCAAATCAGAATGAAGCCTGAAGACATTTCGAAAAAACATTTAGAACTCATCAGGGTCATTATGAATTTTTGGTCATGCCTTTTGGCCTTACCAATGCACCTTCAACATTTCAAGGTTTGATGAATTCAATTTTCAAACCATTCCTTAGAAAATTTGC
The DNA here is from genome assembly GCA_000404065.3 of Pinus taeda. Taxonomy (NCBI): domain Eukaryota; kingdom Viridiplantae; phylum Streptophyta; class Pinopsida; order Pinales; family Pinaceae; genus Pinus; species Pinus taeda. The sequence goes on from APFE031482416.1 coordinate 442,235, forward strand.
GTTAGTATTTTTTGATGATATACTAATCTACAACAAGTCTTGGAAGGATCATGTTGAACATGTTGACAGGGTGCTACAACTATTGGAGGAGAAACAATTATATGCAAAAAGATCCAAATGTTTCTTTGGAGTCCAAGAGGTGGAATATCTGGGTCATATTGTATTCTCATGAAGGAGTTAAGGTAGACCCTAGCAAAATTAAGCCATTAAGGAATGGAAAATTCCCACATCCATAAAGCATCTGCAAGGTTCTCGTCTCGGTCATAGGTATATCGCATTTGTTAAGAATTAGGGAGAATAGTAGCACCTTAATAACTTTAATTTGAAGAAAGTGAATTTTCATGACCCTGGAAAGAACAAACCTTTGAACAACTTAAAGAGGCAATGTGCCAAGCACCAGTCTTAGCTACAGCGGACTTCAAAAAAACCTTTATTGTGGAATGTGATGCTTCCGGAAATGGAATTGGTGTTGTTCTAATGCAAGATGAAAGACCCATTTCTTTTGAAAGTCGTCCAATCAAGGGAAAGTTTTCACACAAAGCTATTTATGAGAAGGAAATGTTGGCAATACTCCATGCACTTAAGAAATGGCGAACCTACCTAATGGGAAGACACTTCAAGGTAAAAACAGATCATGATAGCCTTAAATACTTTTTAGAACAAATATTATCCTCTGAAGAGCAACACAAGTGGGTCACAAAGATGTTGGGTTATGACTTTCAAATCATCTACAAAAAAGGGAAGAAAAATGTGGTGGCAGATGCACTCTCAAGAAAGGATGAGGATGTGGAAGCATTGTTGTGCACCATTTCTATTGTCCAACCAGATTGGATAAACGAAGCAAGGGAGGAATGGAAGAATGAAGAAGAAGTATGGGCACTTATTCGAATGTTATAACAAGATTCCAGTACGTCTGATACATTTAATTGGAAAAATGATTTGTTATGGTACAAAGATCGCTTATACCTCTGTAAGAATTCCTAGCTGAAACAAAAGATTCTTATGGAATTGCACACTTCTCCCTCCGGAGGGCACTCAGGATTTTAAAAACTTACCACAGGGTTAAGAAGGAATTTTTTTGGGATGGCCTTAAATCAGATATTCAAAAGTTTGTGGTGGAATGTTTGGTTTGCCAACAAAATAAAGTTGAAACAATTAAGACACCGGGTCTATTACAAACTTTATCCATTCCAAGCCAACGTTGGGAGGAGGTTTCAATGGATTTTATCACAGGTTTACCCAAGTCTGAGGGAAAGAGTGTCATCATGGTGGTAGTTGACAGACTTACCAAGTATGCACACTTTTGTGCATTATCACGTCCATTTAAAGCCAGTACAGTTTCTAGTGCATTTATGGAAACAATTCAAAAGCTACATGGAAACCCAAAGATTATTGTAAGTGACAGAGATCCCATTT